>JABVXS010000054.1:0-65960 GCA_013365335.1 Madathamugadia hiepei
CCCACTCTATCGGCATTTATCATTTCCCACTTTTCACCTCTACCGGATATCTACCGCCACTCTAAACAAATTTTCCTCTCTAATTATTTTAATTTGTTTGCTTTTTTTGGAAAGCAAATACCAACCAACATTTTCAAATTGTACCAATCCAAAATAAATTACTTAAAAAAGCTGAAAGATTTATGTCTTTGATGGTAATGAAATGATAACAATACTTTGACAGAGAAAATGTTAATCTCTCTCTCTCTCTCTCTCTTTCTTTCTCTCTTTCAAAAAATCATGGAAACCCTTGGTACTGTTAACTCTTCATTTATTCTACCGTAATTATTCCAACCCTCAATGCTCGGTCTCTTTTATCCCCTCATTTCACCCTCAGTCCTCCCCGAAATCACGAGGTCATCATCGTCAGGTTGATGACAATTTACGACAAGCAATGCTACGAAGACATTCTCAATGAAGCTGATAGTTTGAATTGCTTCACTGCAAACTGAATAAATCATTTCAAAAAGTTAATGCTAAATTTTCTGCTTATTGTTTTCAGTTTAAATATTGATTGAATTTCCAACTTAACTCATTAAATGATAAATTGTAATGTCGTGATAATCCTGATAAGTAGTACAATCAGTTGTGCCAATCATATTTAAGTCATAAATGATCAAAGGCAATGCCGCAGTTTAATGGTCATCGCAAAACATTAATTACACTGCTCTGTCACCTTCAAATATTCATATACATACACATGCACAGACACACACACACACACACACACATACATACACGTGAATTATCATTAATGAAAATTACTAAAGTAATTAACTAAGAAAAACTTTGACATGAAACAATAAATTTAAGTGAATTTCATGTTGATAAAAGGAAATGGGGGAATTTACTTTGTAAATCTCATGCTTAATTAAGACTAACTCGTAATTAACGGAAATTAACAATTAGCAACTGAACAGAAGGAAATATGACGTAAGAGTTTGAAGAAAAATTAAATTTTTAAAGAAATTAATTTAGCAAAAAAATCCTAATTAACTATTAATGAAATAATGAAACAGATGAGCTCTAATTGAAAAAAATTACTGTAACTGATTGTTCAAGTAAAAGCATTACTTATTTACTAATCAATCGATTGGATTCTAATTTAATGAGAAATCGAATACTCGAATTAGTCCCACTGTTAATTGGATAAAATGATAAATAATGTGTATTAATTGATTAAACAAAGGAATGAAAATAGCCAGTCCGTTTGAATTTCTTGCAAATTTTAAGGAATTAATTTTGTTACAAAAAAAAAGAAAATTAAATTTTGATTTTTTGCACTTTTTAGTCTGACACTTTAAGAATCATTACCGATAGACTGTGGAGAAGTAAATTTTTTCGAGTAAACTGAATTTTAAATCACTGAAATCCATTAAAATGGACCGTTTGTAATTTTGCTTCTTTTAAAGGGAGGGTTCATAGAAAAGGTCAAAGATCAAACGATCAAGAAGAATTATGTAATTTCATTGCAGTGCTTCCACAAATGATTCAGCAACACTTTTTTTCTTTCACGTAAATGGTTTGATTAATGCACCTACGGATGATAATTGAAAATTATGAAAGGGTTGAAGTGAAATTTAAAAATTTGATTTGAAAACTTTCCATTTGTGTTTGACTACTTGCATTACCGACAATGGTTGCTAAAGATTTATGCTTCACACAGTAAACTCTATTGCAAATAATTCAATTTGGTGATAAAAAAGAAAAACAAAAACATTTCGAAATAATTTGCTTTAAAAGAGTTCAAAGGTGGAAATGAAATTGATAAGAATTACATTTAAATTTCATTCATTAAGTTGCAATGATGAAAGTTAGTTTCACAAGTCCAACTATATGATAGCAATGAGAACAAAAAAAAAAAAACTCTCTAATTGAGAGCGACAAATTCTATAAAAAGAGTGGAGGGAGAGAGAGAGAGTAAGAAAGCGCGAGAAGGAGAAAGTTTTAAAAAGAATAATTGAAAGTTTGGCGCGGTCCTTCAAAGATAATGCATTTTCCCTCGGCCACTTGCCAATTTTTTTTTAAAATCCTTTTTTTGAATTTCAAATGACTTTAAATGAGAAAGTGACGCGAAGGAATTAATGGAAGAAATTCCGAAGAAAATTGAAATGGCAAAGGTTATTTAAAAGTTTGTTGAAAACTTTTCGTTTCAATTATAATCAATGCTTCTTCACTTCATTACTTTACACATACATATTGAAACAACACACAGCAAAGAAGATAACAATGCTGGATTTAGTATCACATGCATCACTAGTGGAACACTTCTAAGAAGCGTTTAGGACTACGTGATGTACCAGCGAATGATGCGAGCAGATCACAGGAAAGTGGTCTTCTGAAGTTCTACCACTTCTGGTAGCCTTACAGACCCATGCCTTTGCTGAGCGTTGTGACCCGTGAACGTAACCCATTTCTCGACCAGTATCCTGGTTCATTAGAATCCATTTCGAACCTTCCGGGCATCACCCGGGCCATTGTAGGCTTTTGGTTAGCTTTCACCATGGGTCATGAGCAATTACTTTCACCATGGTTGTTATTACCATATTATTATTACTGTTATTATTGTTCTTTTGTCACCTTTCCACTGAAATTTCTGTGAGCGACGCAGACAGTGAAGGAGAATAATAGCACTCAATAAGTTTCATTGAAATTCTAAATGAAAATTGAAATAATTTTGACCTTTAAACTATTTTATATTGTATACCACAAAATTCATATTATTTTCAAAGCAGCTGAATGATATTTTAGCTATTTGGTCAATTCTATGCTAATTTCCGATCGATATTTCACTTGAGAAATTACATTAAAATAAAGTTCATTGTAAACAGCAAAGGAGAAAAAGATTTTACTAAATTTAATGATTTAATTTTATGACTGGTATCATTTTGTAAATTCATTATTTCATTTCATCGTTATGCAAAGGCCTAATTAATACATTTCAGGCTAATGACAAAATATGCCATTGAGGAGTAAGAAAGTTTTTTTCCCACAAATATTAAAAGTGAAATTAAACTTGGGAAGAGAGTGAATGAACAAGCGAAATACATCAGAGATGCTTTTCAACTTTTCAAAAAATGAAAATAAAAAATTGTTTAACAGACATGAATGCTTGTAAACGAAACTGATTCACCGTTCTGTAGAAATTGGATGAATAATTGAAGAAAAGCTTAATTATGAATAAGAATGAATGAGTCATCTGGAATTGCAGAAATGTTTAAGAATTATGAAATTCATTTGCATTTCATAATTCTATCCTTCACAATTTTGTTGTTTATTTTTATGCCTTTGTAATAATTCAAAATCAAATCTTTTCAATTTCAATTCAATTTTTGAATGTGTGAATTGCGACCACTCATCAATTAATCCTTAGCTTCCTTGTTCATTGCCGCGAAAAGCGAACTAAACAAAGAATGAGTTCATAAGCTAAACTGTGACTAATCAGATATTTAATACATGATCCCTCAAAAGCAATATCCGTTCCCACGTACGCCCTCTCAACCCTTCCCAGGTCCTTTACTATACGCCCACTTAACATCTCATTTCCACATCATTTCACTCCTATTAACCTTAACCATCATTAGGGTTACGGTTCTAGTATTAGCAATCGTTTAATACTCACGGTTGGTGCCAGCTTCTATTACCTTTTTGCGTAATCATTATTGATTGAAGTTTTATTATGATTTTGTTATAACTAAGTTCGTGCGTCGCGTTCATTGTTCATTATTCTATTAATAAAGGTTTAATTACCCAAGTTTGAGGTTCTCGCTTGCTTACGCCACACAGCGACAATCTAACTTTCTACAATTTTTGCTTACGCATGTTACACAGCAATATCTGCATACATTGCTTACGCACGTTACACAGCAATATCTGCATACATTGCTTACGCACGTTACACAGCAATATCTGCATACATTGCTTACGCATGTTACACAGCAATATCTGCATACATTGCTTGCGTTCGTTACACAGCAAAGAGGTATTTCTGTCTACTGGAAGATAGGCAATATTGATTTCTGTATCCAAATATCACTCAGCAAATATTGGATAATTCAAAGCAGACAAAGACAATTTTCTCCACCATTCCTCAACCTATTCGACATTCATTAACTCTTACCATAGGGTTAGATAGTATTTCTTTAAGCATTTCGACCAAAATGATTTATAATTGTTGTGAATGTTTTCGAAAGCGCAAATGCAGTGGAAGGGAAATGATGGAAAAGTAAAATTGAAGAAATTTAAGCTTTCGGTTGGTTTTCTTTTCATTTTCCTCCAGCCTTCCACACTTATTTTATTGAAAGTGCAAAATTAATTCTTTACTTTTCTTGATTTTTACCTTCAAGCAACCAATGTTTTGGTAAATTTTACAATCAGAAGGAAGTGAACACGATTTTTCGAATGCAAGAAATATTGTGAAAGCAAAATTTGAATGAATTAAAAAGTAAAGTTTCAGGGGAAAAATTTTTTCCCGCTTTTTTTTCACTTTATCAAGTTTTTTGTGTCTGAAGTTAACTTTCATTTGTTTTCTCTAAAATTGAAATAATTTAAGATTAAAATTCGAAATTGAAATAAATGAAGGACTGACTGGTTTGCTTTGACTTTTAATTCTTTAACTGAAATCGAAATGTGAAAAAAATGAAAAAGTTTGATTCTCAAATTTCATCCAAAATTTTGAATAAAAACAAACAGAGAAATTGAAGTTTTAAGTAAATTTGACGCAAATATTCCTTCCACATGCAAATGTTGGGGGAAGCAATCGATAAATTAAAATTGCAAAAAACAGCCGAAAAGGCGGAAGAAATGCCGTTTAGCATTTTCGTGCTTGACCAGATTAAAAGCAGTGGGAAGACATCTGATGGTTGGAAAAGCCACGCGGAAGAGCATAATTCATAAATTTGGAAAGCATGATGAATTCTGGAGTAATGACAGTGATAAATGCGAACTTTTGAAAAACTTTTTCATGTTTGAAATCAAAAATAATGATATATGTGAAATGTCGGGAATGAAACAAATGCTTATTCAGTTGGTTTGAAATGAGTGATTTGCACGAATTACATTACTGTGTGTGAGTAAATCATGATTTAAACCTGTCACTCACAACTATAATGATATCTTCAAATGAAAATTCCATATCAAATCAACGACAACAATTACAACGATTGGTTTGAAATGAGTGATTTTATACAGAGAACAATCAAGCAGACAAAATAAACAGAATCGACGAAATGAACAGGAAGAATATTTGTTTATTAAAAAAGCGATCAAAATTTGAATTTTATTTGTCCGCTGGAGAAGATGTCGGTTGATGGGTGAAACAAAAGCTTTGGTTTGGTCACCTTTTCTACGTTTGGAGTAACTGTAGTTTTTCTAGGAAAGGCTGCTTAGTCATCTACGATGCTGCTGGACAAGAATCTCGCCTTCAGGTTTCGAAATATATATAATTTCCAAAGCTTTGGTTTCACCCATTCGCTGTTTGCACGTTATGTAGAGACTCTGTCGAGAAGCTCGAAGGAAATAAGAAAATGATTTCAGTTCTAATCAAAAAAGGGTGACCTGAAATAATGGACTGTTTAGAAGATTCCTATCTTAGGAAACCATCCCTGCTGTATTATTTTTTCGTATTTATTTAGCGATACTTTACTGTCCTTCAGGCACCTGTTTTCTTTGTTTGGTCCGCAGAGATCACGGGTCAAACCCGCATGCCATATAAACCGTACCCTTATCACTCGTGGCGTATACTCCACATTCCTGGAGTATATTATGTTCACAGTTTGTGGTACCATTCGATTGTAATTACTTTACTTTCGTTTGGCGCATTGGCGATTTTGCTTATTAAGTGTTTAATTATCCAAATTAAACAACGTCAAGCTCCGCCTTCTAATGGCGCCACAATGTCGGATTCATGATATATTTCTGCCCGACACCTGGTCAGGTGTATGGTCATTGTACCCCCTCCAGATCAGTTTTTACCCAGTTCATACTGGAATCGACCATCTCAACCCGCTTATATTATAAAAAATTTCTTGCTGATTTTTAGAAATTTTCATTTACCTTCGAATTATCCCATTCCAACTATACCACTGCAGTTTTAATAAAATGAAAATTTATTCGAAAAAGCCATTTATCCAACAATGCATTGTATTTCAGAATGCTTGATAACTGTCCTGCGATGATAATCGTTGAACTCTTAATCACTATTTTCAGTCATTACTTAGCACAGTAATATGAAATTAGATTTCTCTGGAAAATAAAGTTTAATTTTTCTACTGCTGCAATCACATATCCGAAAATATTCAAACAGACAATTTCTCAGATGAACAGTTGGAAACACTGCTGTGGATTTTCCTTCATTTGGCCAACTTGATACGGCATTCGGTTGTAACAACAAAATGAGCGACTGCATTTTGACGGTTTGGTGTCTTTATTCCTAAATCCAGTTTGAATTGGTGGTCATAACTGAATTGTCCGTTCAGTATTGCATAATTGTAGGGAAAGTGAAATTTCAGGAGACAAATTCATGATATTAATTGAGTATTTCTTAATACACAACTGATGACAATTAATTGACACTAATCATACTTTTTTACATTATAACAACATAACTGTTTACATCAGAAAAACCTTCATTCCTCGGTCTATAATTCATAACTGCTTGCAACATACAAGCTTTACCATACTGTAATCTAAAAACACTCTCTTTCCATAAGTCACAATTGTTTACATCTTAGAACACTATAAATACGACTGTTTCTTGAAATAAAATCATTCTATGGCTTCCACAATCTATCTCGGACATACTACCACTTCCGCGACTTGAAATCTCTGACTACCTCCTGCTATTCGTAACCTACGGCTCCGCAGTATTACTAATCTCGCTTCCAACTGCTTGGAATACTGTACTGGTTTCTTAACTACGAAAGAAACTAGCTTCTTTTCAAATAAAGAAAACAAAAAGTCAAGCCTTATTTATTATCGAAGAAAATTATTCACAAAAATGGTTACAATAACTGTCTTTTCTCTGCAACATTACTTGCATCGTGCTGTACATTGGTTGGCAGATCACGTAATACTATTGATATACGACGACTCCGTGGGATCGGCTCTCCCATGAAATACGATTCCGCTTTTCCGAGTACCTCGTGATAAAATTCATAACGACTAAATTCCCTAAAAACGTTTTGCGGACAGATTCTTGGAAAATTAGCAGCAAGTGGTAGGAACACTGAAAGTTAGTCTTAATGGCTATTTAGTACGCTTAGCAACGGGATGATAATGTCAATCGTAGAAATGATATACACAGTCAAACCGATTGCTCAGCATGACTTCATCAATTTCTATCAACGCTAAACCTTAATGACATGAAAAATATATTTTGTTGGTAATAACCTTGCAATTTAACTCTCTAGAAAAATAAGTCTTAATTTTAAATTATCAGGTTGCACTGATTACTTCAACCTTTTTAGATTAAACAATTCAGAGAAATCCCATAAATATTTTGAACAATCGTAGCACAACATTTATTCCTTTTCACTAAATGGAGTTAGTGAAAATTCGATCAAAATCGAATTCCTTTCATACATTCGTTCTTCTTCGAAAAATGATATCCATTACTTTTAGACTTCTTTAAAACAAAAATAAAAGCAACCTTTATCAGGGATTTATCGTTTTCCTGTTCCGGATTAGAAGGAAAGATAAAATTTATTTTACAGAAAGAAATTACCCCAATCTGTAAAGACATCGTTGTTGTAAGAATAAATCAACGATGAGTTGATCATTTTGATCCTTATGTCGTAAACGCATTACAGCATCAGATAGCAATGAAAGACCAATAATAACATCACCGCAATACTGCAAGAAAAAAAAAACATGAAATACAGAATGAGATTGCAAATTGTGATTAATTGCAATTAATCTTTTTTGATCGCAGAAAATAAGATTAAATTATTCCTAAAAGTCAAAAAAAATTTGCCGAAATATATTTTTGCATTATAATTTTTACAGTAAATATTTAAAAATTAAAAATCAATTTGAAAAAAACATACTCTGATACTATCAATGTGTGGTTTAATGACACCATCTTCGTGCAAATCCAGGATATGAACAAATAAATTTTGTCTATTTTCTTTTTTGAATGAATGCTTTCGAATCCGATCTAAAATAGCTTCATTTTCCTTTCGCCAGTTTAGTTGTTCTCGTTCACGATACAGATGAATAGCCTGAATTTTTGAAATTATATCTTTGAAATATTATCACAGTATCACCAAACAATTTCATTCAATTACCTTAAAATTTTCATTAATGAATTGAATTTCTTACGTTTGACACGTAATAAATACAGAGTATTGTTGATCTTTCACTATTTGTCATTTAAAATTTTGTTGATCGTCAGGTGAACTTTTACTTCACAATATTTGCTTTATTCGTCAAGTTCATTAATTTTTAATAATCAATCCCACATGAGGGAAAAGCTAAGTTGCAAATTGAACTTTAATTGATTTGAGATGTAATTCATGAAAATTTAAAATGTTTCAAATCGTATCACGACAACCAAAATAGCTTACAGATATGACTACGATCCAAGAGTAAATTAAATACAAAAAAAATTTACACATTAAAATTGAAAACAAAGAAATAATACATCATCCCAGTGTGATTTCTCATAACGCATCCGTTTCATGTGTGGATTAATTTCATCCAAGAGTGATGCTTCTTCCTGTTCCGTAATGAAATTCGGAATTACCGTACAGCATTCCAACAATGCATCCTTCATCTCCTTTCCCCATAATGCATCGTTATGGAAATGTAGAAAATTAGCTGCCAAACGTCGAAAGACAGATAACTGCATCCAAAATAGTCGAGCCACCAGAGAATTCAATTGATTTTTTTGTTTCAAACAATTTTTCAACTGGAAATTTGCAAACGAATTGTAATGTTAAGGCACTGATAAATTTTAATCTACATAATCATAAATTAATTATCATTGGAAGCTGCGATTTCTTTGACGAACACTTCGCAAATTTAAGATATATAAAGCTATACCAAATTTTTATTATACTCGACTCAACAAAAATGATAAAACGTAATTTAATTCTAAAACATCTACAAATGGACTCTGATAGCTTGATGTCCTCAAAACCATAGAGAATTATAAAATTATTTATTTATGCAATAATATTAATATTACAGTTATACTAATTAACGATTTACATTCTCGTTCAGTGATACACGTGGTAGTGAAGCGTACGATCGATGACAATAACGTAATATATATCATTAAACTATACAACAACGCCAATTAATTCAAGGGAATCATCCGCTCATTATCATTCACTGTCACATAAATTCATCGGATAAGTGCGGAAGGATTCTGGTCATCTGTTATTCTTGCAAGAGTAAGCTCATATCTTCAAGACTTTTGATGATATCATCTCGTAATCCTGCCGAACTCTACAAATTAAATTAAATGTGATAGATAAATTTACAAAAGCATTTGAGATTCAATCAAAGCAAACCTAATATATTCAGATATTTTATGAATAAGGGTAATCAAACTAGTC
Organism: Madathamugadia hiepei; assembly: GCA_013365335.1. Taxonomy (NCBI): domain Eukaryota; kingdom Metazoa; phylum Nematoda; class Chromadorea; order Rhabditida; family Onchocercidae; genus Madathamugadia; species Madathamugadia hiepei. The sequence continues at coordinate 9,600 of JABVXS010000054.1, forward strand.
TAAAAAATCGAAGCAAAGATAAAAAGTGTGGAACGGCCTCGTAATTGAAAATCATAAAAGTTTCGCCACAGCAAGAAACTGAACATTCTTACAAGTCTACAAAACAACATAATAAGAATCCGAAACATGCCGTGTTATTCGCTGAACGTTTCGATGAAATATGGAAAGAAATCAAATCATCGCCGACGATAATATACGAAACGCCGTAGCCATTATCAGCTACTGGTCCAAAACCACCACCAGCTGTGGCAAATTCATGCGGGTCCAGATTTGCACGCTTTACTTCTTCGCAACATTGATTCAGTGGTGTTTGACTGGTAGACAGCATAAAGTTAGGCGGAAAAATGCTTTCCAAGAATGGCGATTTCAATTTCAGATAGTGCATAACAATGTATCTAAAACGAATAAAATTTCCTTCACTGGCCGCATTTTATGTTGGACAGAATATGCCAAAAACTGCAAGAAGTCACTGATGATAGGTTTATCTTACGATCAGTAACTTGGTTAAATGGGATTATTTCAAGAGTAACAATTTCAACGACTCAATGCGCAGATGGCGGATTTCGTTGCACTTTTATCTCGGTATTACTACAAGCTACATCCGCGTGAATGATCAAATAAAGGTTTAAGAGGGAGAAAAAGAAGTCAGTAACTTTTCAGTTGAACCCATTAATTTTGATTTGAAATAATTAAAAAATGCAAATGATTGAATTTTACAGGGCAAAAAGGTGTCGATCGATTCCTTTACCACACATTGCATCACGATACATTGCTTGATGATATTCGCACGCGATGCGGAGGAGCCCCAATCTCTCCTGACTCTAAATATATTGCTTAAAATGTATCATTAATAGAAGAATGCTGAATGAATCACAAAGCATTATTTTTGGAATTATAAGAAGGAAGTCTGAAACTTTTTTCCGCAGTGCTTATTTTTTCAAAGGGTTCTATTTCAAAATGGAAAAAATCCAAACAGCAAAACTAAACTTACAGTTTGATTTGGATCGAGCATAGCATGAACAAAATCACAACTGTATGAAGAACAAGATCGAACAGTCTCTGTTCGTCCCTCTCTAAATAAACGTGTTGTTGCTGCTTCATAAGTCAAACCAAACTTTTTCTGATTCTAAACAAATATAAAACAAATAAGGTCAAAAGGCTTAAATTTTTAAAAAAAAGGGCTTTGATTTATTCGAGTTAATTAATAACAAAAAATTCCATATATATGCAGCGAACAAGAAGTGAGGCCTGATTTTCTCTGTTTTGAAATTAAAGAGTTTAACCACTGCATGAAAAAACATTAATTTATGCCCGCCTATATCTATATGTCTAAGCAGAAAAATTAGTTCGCTACCATTTGAATCCGGTCAAATAATTTTTTTAAGCACTTACACGGTAGAAGGCCAATTGTAATGCTAGCTGAAGAAAGCCATCTGGTGATATGTGTAACTTTTTTATGAATCCTTTACCATATTTTGTCCAAACCAATAATGCCATTTCCACATCATCAATTAAAGCACGTGCTGTTTGCAAGCTTCGCATGATTGCAGTCTGAAACAAAAAAATTGAAAAAATGTCAAACAGTTTTAAAAGAATCCTTGATTTGCCCTTTACCTTTGCACGCCAAAGATGAAAGCATGTTATCTGAACATATGCTTCATATTATGTATCGATCAAATAAACTTAACATATTATTCAATACGAAGACGACCGATTTTATCAGCTTATATCGGACTTTAAGTTGAAAGCAAGCCCTCCTGGCCCAACTTTCATCACATTTTAAATTAAAGTTTAATGTCCGTACTGCTAATATAAACAATTAATAAATAATAACAGCAATCATACCAAATGTTAGTAATAAACGAACAAAAGATAAACTTAAATAAGAGAAGAATTACATTTAATTCAGAAGTGATATGCCACCGCAATCGCTCGTACTTCGGAATAGATTCAATCATACCACATGCATTTCCATTTTCATCATAATCACATTCACAGATTGTTTTTATGGTACAATATTCCATCAAGTGAGCCACAATTGTTGCGTCACCCCTAAAACATTTCACTCTTCTTATCAGGCTGATTCACTACAGACGAGTTTTAAAATGAAAATCAAAATTGTGAGACTGAGGTGGTCGAATCAAAATCCTGACAAATGTATACGAAAAACTTCAAAGTGATTTATTAAAAAGGTATCAGCAACTATTTCATATAAAACTTGTTTTTCGTTTGAAAATATTACATATTTCAGTAATCTCCCATGTCGGTTTCCACTTAATTTTACAGTAAGGCAATTTCCTTATTAAACAAATTTAAATTTCTTAAATTTAAACACAAATAAAATGGAAGAATCAATTTACAGCAACAATATCCTATTATATTTACAGAACTAAAAACTGTTTTTAGAAAAATCATTCGCAGAAAAAATAAAAATATATATCTTCTGCAAAATGTTTTTCAAAATAATCATAATTTCTACAACCATCACATACTGCGTCACTTTCTCCTCAAGCAGAAATCTGTGTAGGAAAAAATGAATCGGAAACAAGTGAGTAAAGAAACATTCAATAAACGAATTTAATAAGACGTGGTGTTCCAACCAGGTATCACCATCAGCCTTTGAGCAGAAATAAAACAAAGGAAACGATGCATATATCGATAAATTAATTGATATTTTGCGATTTCCTTGTTAATGCAACTTTGAAAATAGTAATGATTAAGATAAACTTTGCTTCCTACCTGGTAATCCAAAATGTGACAAGATTTAAGTATCTATTTCAGGCACAAAGATTAAAACAAACAAAATAAATGAAACGACAAACCAAGAATGTTCAGCATTGACACCATAACGTCCATTTTTAAAAATAATGAAATTGAATGATTTATCGAACCAACGATCAGAACCAGTACCATGCAATAAACTGCTAGCCCAAAAATCCAATTTAGAAGAATCATTCTAAATTTAACAATAAAAATCAATTTTTTAGCAGCAAATGATGACTGAAAAAACATAAAACTTCAAGATAACTAGAAGATAACATCATGAAGTCCAGAAACAAAGTTAACAGAAAAAATGCGTTATGAATTTTCCAATTACTGCTTCAAAGAACTATTAAAAAAATGATAAGTAGCAACATACGGGGTCATAGAAAACTTCATGATCATCCAGTACGACTACAAATGCAGCTCTTTCAACTGCTTGCAATGAAAGTTGATTGATTCCAGAAGAAAAGTGATTTCTGCGTATTCGCGCCCACACATCTCGCTCAACGGCTGTTACAGCAGCAATATAACTTTCTTCCACATCTGAGTTAACTTTTTCATTCAGTATCGCTTCAAAGCCTTTTTGCAGTTCACATGGTTCGTATAATCTAAAAAGAAAAAGTGATTTATTAAATCGTAACGAGCGTTCAAAAGTCAGAAAAAAAATTTCAAAATGTTCAATTCTTTTAAACTTTTTTGATAATGTTTTTCATAAGAAACGGTTGCAGCATTGCTGCCGTATCTGAAATCAGTTTTAAACCATCTGCTGAATCGAACTGCCACTGTTGACCAAAGACAAAAATGCTACATAAATAAAATAGAAAGTCAAAAATTTACAAATGTCCTTTTAAACGTTCTCCTTTCATGAATGAAGTTTAACCTGCTCTATATTGTAGCAAGGATACTGTAATTTTTAAACTTTCCCTGCCTTCTTCAAAATTCTTTCAGCAATACTTACAGAAATCCTATTAGTCATAAGTTTTTCTTGGAATGAAATGTTCATCCTAAGTTTGAAAACACATTTTTAGTTTCTTGAAGATTTACCTTTTCCCATTATGGACGATAAGACGAAACCAACAACCTTTGGAATAAACTGCTATATGTTTTGCATCATTCCAATGAAGAAAGATATCCTTTTCCAAATCTGGCACGCGATAACTATTGAACAATCGCTCGTATTGAGCAGTGCAAAACGGTATTTTGCATTGCGATAAAAATGAAAACTGTAAATAAGAAACTTTTTCTCTGAAAAAGGAAACAATACTTTGAAGAGTTCAAATTTTCTTCAATCATTACTTACTAAAATGTAGATTCCAGTTTTCGCAAGAGTGAGAAATAAATTGTGGCAGGTCAGCAAAATTCTATCATCAGTTATATCGAAAAGCAAAAAACGATATTTGAAATATCATGTTCGGAAAACTGACCGGCTTCATTTCTTGTCGTTCTATCATTCGGCGGAACAAAAGAGCCGCCCAAGTCACCGTGGCAGCACGAGCAGCTTGATTACTTGTTGCATGTGCTATGAATGAATCCATCCCATAGTAATTACTGGAAAATAATTCGTTCAGAAACGCTGTGAAATATAATTTACAACACAAATTCCTTTGATGAGAAAAAAAAATAACCTATTGATCATTATTGGTGATCGCTGCCGCAAATAAGCAAATTCCTCCCACCATTCCGCAACATAATTGATGGAAAAGAACGATTTAATAATTAAATACCATTGCAAATGCCGTCCCACTCCATTACGAAAATTTTCCGTTAGCTTAACTAGCTTTTCATATTCTTCATCGGTGGATACTGGACGCATTGTACAAAGGTGCTAAAACTTTTTTTTTTTATTTTTCTTTCTAAACGCTATTTGTTGTTTAAAGCAATGCCTGCCATAAATACAAAGAGCATTTATTTCAAGTGAAGGAATGTCATCATTTCACGTTTTTCAAATTTGGAGCTAACCTTATAAAGAGTATCGTTTAACCGCGGTAGTGGCAAATGAGGCAAAGCACCTTGAAATGAATGTAACATCAAACCACTTTTTGATAACAGATGTAAAACAGCCTGCAAATGGGAAATAACTTGGGACTTCTGAAATCATATCTCTCAGTACGTTACAGCAAGTATAATACATGAGAACGCACATATTTTCATACATCTGATAACATACATAACAACTTCATTCGTATCAAAAACGGTCCAGTATGAAAAATATACGGAAGTTATCAAGTCGTTGTCATCAAAACTGACTGAAAGAAAAAATGTACACTTACCAACCACAATTTTGATGTTTTTGAAAGTGGTAGATGCGGATTTTCAAAAATCCAACCTTTATAGAGCAAAAAACATTTGAGACTTAGCCGAATGGCCTGAATAAACGCAAGCCATACAAAAATACCAATTAACATTAGTGACAATGCTTGCGCAATTATTCCACTCCTGGAAAATTAATGATCAATGACCGTCCTTCAAAAAACCGATCAGCTGTTTTGGATTGCCTCCTCCCACATTTTGTAGCAAAAACTTAAACAAAAAGTATGCCGTAGAGGTATTTTTAAGAACCAGAAAGAAATCCAAAAAAGTTACCCGAAAATTGAACTGAATACATATTGCCGTAGTAAATATAGCATCCCACATGAAAAGTCATAATTAAAAGCTGATAATACGCTAATTGCAAGCATAACTATACACATCGTATAAGCATTTGCTGGGAAGATACCATTATAAAAATTATTCTGCAATAGGGCAACATTTTATTCATTCGTTTTAAATTGATAGTCGGGGCAACGTGGAAATGATAAAAATAACCTTTCTTCATTAAATATTATCCAACAATTACCCTATTTTTTTTGCTTTTGTTTCCAGACAAGCTTGTTGATAAAAACAAAAGATAACTGAGACTGGAAAGAATAGAAGAAATAAAACAGTTACACGAAAAGAACTTGCTTTCAAATATTCTTTTCGACAGTCTACTTGTCACTTGCTAATAAAAAAGAATATAAGATGAGGCTACACATTTCTTTTTAATAGATGTAAAAAATAACTTTCGTTGCTAGCAAAAAATTTTCAGCATTAAATTTTAAAAGAAAAGAAACACCTTTCAAAATCTAAATACCTTAAAACGTGCAAAGCGTTTTTTATTAGCTCGAAAGAATGAATGAAAAATTTCATTAAGCAATTCTTGATCGTACGATACTGATATCCCGTCAAGTGTCAACGAAACTGACAGAGCAGCTTCAGCCATAGCTCCTTTAAGTTCCATGAATTTCTTTATGGATAGAAAATGATTCTGTGATGCACTTGTTTTTATCGTCACACTAAAATTACCATAATGAAACGCATCATTCATTACTGGGATTGTAAATACTGAATACTCGTAATATTTTTCATTAAGGTTATCAGAAGTTCGAGTGATTCGTGAACGCACAGGAACTAGGAAAGGCATATATGCATTAGAAAACAATCACACTTATTTAGTACTAAGAAAAGCGAACAATTCTAAATTACCGAAATTAGAAATTCAGTGAAAAATGGAGCAAGAAATGGTAATGCTACACGAGATTACAGTATCACCAAATATCAATACGGACACCAATTAATGCCATGCATCGACTTAAATCAGATAGAAATGAGCTATTGGTCGAGTTCTTGTTGTTCAGAGAGGTACAAAGAGCAAAGTACAAAAAACAACGAGACTTAGTGTACTTCCCGTGAGAAACCCCATCCATCCAGTACATACGTATACTAGATCGGTGCGGCATGATCGAAATAAATGGGTCGAAGTATTCTCTTCTGCTATCGTCATCAACAATGAGAATTTATCCCATCATTCTATCACTTCTTTCTCTCTCCTAAGTACTTGACACAACCAGTCCTTTGGAAGATAAAAAAAAAACAGGATAACTGAACATCCGAATTACATCGAAATTTCCAAAAAATTACTAACCCCACTACCATATTCATCCTATCTTCGTCATCAGAAAACATTCAAAAGTATTAGTGCAATAATTTTAAGCTTACTTGTTCCAAGTTCGTATTATCCAACTGTCGAAATTTTAGAACTGCTGTTATGGTAAAAGTACATTGATTATCTTTTTTTTCCAAGTTAATATTTTCACGCTCGTTACATCCAGCTGTAAACATTTATCAGATTTTTCACAATCATTTCGGACTTTTCAACTATAAGCTAACATGCAGGAGTGGAGCAATAACATAAACTTGGCAACAAGCTGTGCTATATTTTCATGATTCTAATATTTATCCACTTTGAATGTTTCAAAAACTTTTGCCCTTTTTCTTTTTACAGTCTTTTTCTCTTTTCAAAAAAATAGCTAAATAGTTTTTAAATTTTCCGATGAAACATCATCCTTTATGCCTGAAAAATCTCAATAACCCCAATAATTATTTCACTCTATCGAAAGTCAGGATAAACCAAAAAAGCAGAATTGAATGATCCTCACCGGAATAATTATGACACCAATTGACCACGCTATACACTGTCTGCAAAGGAAAAACTTGCTTTGGTAGGAATGTAAACATAGAACTGAGAAACCACCGGAACAGGTTTTTACGGGAGAAATATGTAGGAGGCAAGGTACATTGAACCAGTGTTTCTCATTGAAAATATTAATACTAAATGCATTTAATACTGCACGCTGCACGCAACACTGCATATTTTTTCTCTTATATTAAGTGAAATCCTAAATGAAGACCCGAAACATTCTTTACTATTTGTCATTTCCTATTAAACATCATAAGCAGACTTGCTCCATTGAAAAGCCGTCTTATCTCTGACTTTCTAAAACTGAATTTTCCGCAATCAGTACCCCTATGCAGATGGATTAACATACTGTACCTTCTGATCTGATAGGTCTCTGGAACTGATTTTCTTCGTTTCCCATCTGCCCTCTCCGAATCATTTGCAACGTTAAAAATCCGACAGAGCATAATTTACATTAATGCGACTGCTGAAAAAAGTTTTTTTGACACTGAATGTAACTTTTACAGTAATCCATTACGCTCACAGAGCAAAGTAAATAAGAAAAATCTTTCAAAGCAAAATCATAATTTTCATACAAGAAAGAATCACCAAAAGTTTGAAGAACAGAGAAGGTTAAAGTATAAACTTCAAAACTCGTTCCTTTAAAAAGACAAAAAACTGATTCAACTGTGCGAATAACAAGAATTTCTAGATTTTCGCACCATTGGGCGTGAAAAAATTCTCGGCCACACCACTTATTAGTCGTTATTAATTGTATAAAGCAAACGCTGTTTTACCGTAACCAATTCATTTGTTATGTCTTGAAAAGACAAGCGTGGGAATTACGTTTGATCTGTTTTCCGGTTATTTTGCGCTGTCTCAATCAATAATTATCATTTGAATCAATTAACAAAAATAATTTAAGTCCAAAAGAGAAACATTTTTGGGCATTGCAAAGAATGTGCCTGCTATGTCGTAATCTTGCACTGGAAAAAATTCAACAAATTTCTTGATTTTATGGAGATACAATTTACACTAAAATTACAAGTTACTGTACTTCCCTTTCATGAAATACAACTGATTTTAAACAAAAATGGATCATCAAAAAAATACATGCAAAGGATAACGAAACATTTATTAAACATATCCAGTGGTAATAAGCACGAAGTTTCTAAAAAATTTCACCAAATTCACTTTTGTGCTCGGGTTAATACTTCTGCTGTAATTAATGTTTCAAAAAAATCAAAACGTTCAATAAAAACTAAAATTACATGATTCAAAAAAAACACTGAACATTGAATGAACTATGTCTTGTTGTACATTATAGTCAAGGAACGAGAAAACGTGAATGTAAGTGCTTCCAAAACTATTTTATGGTTAAAATTAAAGTAACTGCAGTTGAATTGGCATCAAATTTTTATTGCAATAGGTTTTTTACCAAAACTGGTAATACTTATAATGTCAAGGAGACTGGCATAAAAAATAGAAGCAAACAAACAAGTATTCATGCCAAACCAACCAACTACTTTAAGAAATCAAGTCTGAATTACTTATTATTAATTTCTATCACGACATCTTTTTTTTCCAACGTTACCTGCTCCATTCATTCGCTTCAAATAATCGACCAGAGTTTCCGAAGGCGGCCGAAATGAGCAGTATTTATTGCGTACTTTGACAAGCTTTTTATCACCGCTACCAATAACTACACCTTAAAAGTACATTTACAATATCTCGAAAATCAAAACTGGAGTTCATAGAAGGTCAAATAATACCATAAAAATCAAAGAGATAATTTAAAGACGGTGTAAATTGTCAGCATGTCTTTTTCAGAAATATTCTGAATATAGTAAGTACTCCACTTCCTACTCCATTGAAAATTCATTGAGGGAATTACTTTTAGAAACCAAAGAAAGATATTGCGATAAAGCATGTATGATAAGACGATGCAGCCGTGGTAAGACAGATGAAGACCATTCCGACACTGGTAATATATTTTTGTGAAAAAACTTTCTCATTTCCTTCTCAATTACAGCCATAAATTCCTGTAAAGGTAATAATATAAATGACCGAGATTGAGCTCATTTCCACACTAAAACATCAGATAGCACAAAAAGATTTGAAGCACACTGTTTTTGAATGAGAAAGCATACATACCAATGGCAGTGTTTTATGTTTTAACATCATTCGAAATCGTCGATTCAAACGCGAAAACGAGACCTCAGCTGAATGTAATGGACGGCCTGAATTTTCACGCCGAGAAAATTATAACAGCTAACAGCTTTGTAGTCTTCTAGCCTCTAGGTTTGCAGTGATGATAACAAAACACTAAAAGAAGTATCAAAACCACGGAGCTATTAAGAACATCTCCGCAATATGCATGTTGCAAAATAATCAAACGGCAAAACGAACCATCAGAATCCTGCTGTTCAAAACTATCAACTGCGTGGGAAGAATCACCATCAGAGCATGAGCAATGTCTATTTACTTCTTCCGCTTCACAATTTTTCAAGTATTCTCGCTGTTCTTCTTCATTCTTTTCAGTAAAAGTGTTCCAAGCCTGAACAGTTCATCGCCTTGTACCAATTCATGAAATTACCCTGCTAAACGTTAAATGAACCACACTGTCAAGAAGTCAAATTCACCTGCATATTCTCCTCTTCGATGAATAATTTTGAGAGAGCTGTTACTGTCGACTGTAAAATATCCGAATAATCCTCACATATATCTCCAACATCTGCCATTGAATATAAAAGCTGTGCTGCAAGAAAAAACATCGGATGGGCGTTCATACATAATCTACTCTTTGGTGACTTTTCTGTAGAGATTTTAATGCCAACTTTTCGAACGCTAATCACTAATTTTTGCCGTTTCACTTTATTAGTAATGGGAAATATGCAGTCACACTCGCAACAGCCCGTAAGAAGTTATGTACTTGTAGCTCTAATAACTGTAAAATTCTAGATATTCTGAGAAACCTCATTTTTCTTTTTTTTTTGAAATCTTTTAATTTATAGAAGCAAAAAAAGTCTTTTCTCTGCTATAAGGAACACAATTAACTGCTATAAGGAACAATTTGTTTAATGCAAAGAATGACACAGACCAAACAAAAACACAATCAAAAAAAGAGAACCATTCTCATATCTGCGCTGTTTCCGCGCACCAATCTGTCTCTTTTCCATTATATTTTGAGCAGCTGTTATATCATTCAACCATTGTGACTTCTTCCTCATATTACGTCCATCCTAAAAAACCTCTGATTATTATCTACAAATCAAAACTTTTCACGAAGTAATTGAAGCTACGACAGAATCTCACTGTCTAAAAAAAAGCTAGGACAGAATCTCACTGCTTTAAAAAATCAATAAACAAGACATTTCGGGTTTCATCCTTACTCTTACCACCAACCAACCATTCGAAAACCTTCAAATTGAAAAATATACCACGAAACGATTTGACAAGTTCAAACTTAAATCAAGAAAAACTTATTTTTTGCCTTCTTCGGTGAGACGTAAAGCTCTGTGTGGTAGTTTCGTTGATATCATTTTCAGATTGAGTTCCATCATCATTCACATCGTCAATCAAGTAACTGTAAAATGAATTCCACTACCTGCCTTACTGTGTATTGTTGCCTCATTGCACTTTCTCTTTTTCGAATTACAAAAAGAAATACAAAATCTTTGTAGTTCTGCGCTTCTATAACAAAAGGTGACAATCTTTCCGCGACATTCCTAGTAAAGCCATCCTTCCTCTGGTCTCTAAGATGTTACAATTAATGAGTGATAAATGCAATACAACATAAATGCGCTGCATTATGATATAAAGAAAATAAAGAAAGAAAAATGAGCTTACTCATCCACCGCGATGCATCCAGTAATCAGTAAACGTGAATCATTACGAATAACGCCCATGTTGTAGTGCCACGTGAAAACGGTGTTGCTGGAATTGGTGCTTATGATTAAACTCAATGTTTGGAAGAAATCAAAAAAAAGAAAAAACGCTAATCGTAGATATGTGCACATGATCAAAGACGTGAATTTATAAAAGTATAATCGATTATTTTTGACAGTTTCAATGATCGATGAGCTAATTATTTAAAGCATCAAGAACGCTTCCAACGTATTACATGAAAAATGCTAAATTAAACAAAAAGTTGAAATTTTAATGAAACACATAGAAAAAAGATGATGGTAGTGTGCATATGTAAGTATGTGCGGTCGAAAACTTTTCGTGCCTCGTTAAATATAGCAAAACTTCATGTTGATAAGCAACACAGTATTATGGCGCTTCCAAGAAGAATCTCTTAAACCTTCAACGTCAAAAATCTTAATATTTTTCACGTGAAAAGTCCCAGAATGAATTACGTGTATTGCTATCGTATCCACAACGTTCGTATCGTGACGAAAATGCTTGTTTACAACTCAATAACGACGACGCTGGAGGCTGCTCATTCAATCGATTTTTTTTGATGAGCTGAACGCAGCAAATATGCATTCGGTGTCACGTAATAAAGGGTAGTCAAGACGTGCATGCTGTAATCCACTGAAGGCGTTATTTTGGATTTACAACATTTCTAAACTGAAAATACGTTTCTGATCTTTTACCATAACAAAATGTGCCATATAATTTACGTCGAGAAGGAATTTCGAAGAAATTTATTGCTAAATCAATTTCAGGTTGTATTTTAGTATCTCAGATAATTCTCTAATTAATTTTCAGTAACAGTACGTTCAAAGATGCATTCCATTCAACCTTATAGTAAAAATGAAGCTTAATTATGAAAGTTGAACGACGTGGGTAAAAAAAATTGGCCATTTTGAAATGATATAAGATTTGGTACAGATGATGTCCTCTAAGCCTCTCACTGATTTGTGAGGAGTGAATAATTGTCACTGATCAAAGAACGGCTCACTTCAGTGGCAGCCAGTACTTTAATCACCGCTTGTTATTGAGGAACAAGTAAGAATTAGTTCCACTGTTCCAGCCTAGTTCTTGGCTCAGTCCTATCCAATCCAACCTAATCGCGATTCAACCCAATCTTGACTGACTACAAATAAGCATTAATGAAAAGGTTACCCACTGAATACATGCCAAGTGCATTATCAGATCATTCTCAAGCGAATCTTGGAATACGAAGAATAACAAGGTGTGTCAGCTGAATCGTTTGTAAAGTCATTTTTTTTGCATGCATAAAAATGCACTAAATGATTTTCCCGTCCTGCTCATGCAACCCGTACCTTCTTCATCTCTTCCACATTTTGGTTTCATTCTTGGTCCCTTCCATTTATGCGACTCTTTCCTTCCTTAATCTTTCAATGAAAAAAAATCAAAATAGAAATCAAAATCAAAAATGAAAGCGAAGAAAAAATCTGTCTCTTTGCCTTTATCAGTCACATATCTTTCATTTTCCCTGTGATATTATCGATTTTCATTAAAACATGCATTGCACTTATTTCGCTGACCTATCAAGGATTGAGAACGCACTGATTGATATTTAAAGTTTAATTTTGCAATTGTTGGACTACTTCCATCTTCAAGTATAATCCCGCTAATAATTTCCATTTTTAATTTTAATCTTTTTAAGTCTAACCTTGGAAACTATTCCCATGTTCTCAGTTAGTTTGTCTGCCTAATTTTCTAGCCGCGCTTCACAACTTGCGGAGAATCTTTTCCAGATAATCGAAAATTTCGTTGCAGAGGACTGAGCCGTTTCGAAAAAAGCAGAAGCTGCTGTGTTGAAACCATTTATGGTGGAAGGTTCCTCGGTGAAAATTGCTTTGTTCACAGTTCGAGCTTGAGCAAGGTGGTTGTAACACAGTGAAATAGGAGGACTGGTAGGCGGAAGAGAGTAAATAACAGCAATGGCTATCAGGTTTCATTATCAATGAACACTATATCAACATGATTGTGCAATCACTAGTTACAGTAGCAATAATAATTGGTAACGGTGGGTGCATACTTCATATTGATAAGAACAGGTGGATTATTCTCATAAAATGCTTAGAAATAGAAATAAGTGAAGTAGAACCGTAAAGGATAACAATACATGGAGCAGGAAGCTGTGTTTGACTTATTCGTCATCATCATTCCATGATTGCTTGAATCAGTAGGCACAATGCTTGAAAATGTATGACCAGAGAATAGAATGGGAAGAGCTGAAATGCAATCAAATGTTACCTTTGAGCGAACTGTGATAAGGCCGATCATTTCGATTAGTACTGATTATCACCTGGCATTTCTTTGCTTTTCCCTCTCCCATCTCCTTTATCTTTTTTATTTATCATATTTTGTTGTGTGGAACAACTGATGGCAGTTTAAAGTTTTCAACTTTGAAAGGATAACATTTGCTGCATCACCCGGTATAACACCATCCAGCCATACTTACATTCAAGTCAAAACTCTCAGAAGCAAGATTGATTCACAGCTTCATCATCATCGATAAGTGCAAGTGTCTTTGTAGGTGTATTCACAAGTAGGTGCACTTCTGGATCATACTGATTATTGTTAAATTAGTTGAACTTTTACTCGTGTAAACCCGATTCGATTGTCATATGTCTCACCTTGTTTGAGGGGCTAATATTTGGTGTTGAAATTTCATACAAAAAATGTTTGAGCGTCTTGAATGAGCTCGAATTCCTAGACTACTTCGGGATTCTCTCAATAAATTAACTGCACTTATATTCAGCTATGTATACCTTACTGAAGGTTTAATTTAGCCTAAATATGCACAGAAAGTTTAAATAGTATAGAATGTGGGATACAATTGAAGTGGATGCTGATTGTTCAGAAAGCATCTACTCCAACTTCAATTTTAGTCTAATTTATGAGCACATTATGCACCTCTTTTGCAATTATTAAATTTTGTTCTCATTCAGCGCTTAATGTGTTCAATTTTGTAAGAATTGCTTGTCAGTCACAAGAGACGTTTCATCTTCACTTCAATGAATTCGTTTTAGCAAATGCAAAATCGTTCCCTTGGCGTACTGGTTTTCCCGACCCGTCGATCGGATACCATTCTGTGTAATCCATCTTTGTTCCATTACGGTTCCCATAACAAAAGCAACTCAAGCGGAAATAAAAAGCCGCATTATTGGGAAGGGAAAAGTCAAGATTGCAGCGATTTGTCTGATGTCAGTGAAACAAATGATTCATCCTTGAATTCTCACCTTCCCATTTCGATTTTAACAAATGTATTTGAAAAATTGAGTCGGTCTGTGGAATCAAGTCAGCAATGCTGGAGAGTTGACACCGATCAGGAAGAGGTTGTTAGAATGGATGCAATGAAACAACAAATTTTGCTTAAAGAACAAAAAGCTTCGGCGCATCATATTGGAGATGCATCAGGAAATGTTCCGGAATGTGCGGAACGGAATAAATCAAAACCAATGTTAAATGAAAGGAAAATGAGAACAACTGCAGAACAGGGATTGACTGAATGGCAATCATCAAATTTGCCGGAACGATTAGAATGTTCAGCATTTCCCAATACGAACATCATTGCAACATCACACAATTCCTCGAATGCCTCAAATGCCGAGCCAAATCTTCAGCATCTCAATTCTCCCCACAAAGCAAAGTCATTGTCGCCAAGTAATGCGATGCAAGAGAAGCAAAAACTCATCGAAGGAATCATTCAACGTCGGTCGTTAGCTGAAAACAAACAACATATAAGTGACTTTTATTCAAATTTTTTCGAAATATTCCATTATGCATTTGAAAGGAATAAGGCTGAATGAATTGCATTCAACAGAAGAGGGTTTTATTGATGAAATTCAATTCCTGCCAACTCCAGCCGTATCCAAGCATTCTTTTATTATAGCTATAAATTTTGATTACGCTTGCTCCGATTATCAATGACACCTGCAAATATATGCTAATTTAAAACTTTGCCCAAATTTTCACAAATTTACGATTTAAAATAAAAATTTTAAAGAAATACCAACTACCAACAAAATTGATTTCGATGCTTTCTTCCAGTGAATTTTATAATTAGCTGAGTTAATTTTAGATGACATTTGTCAAAAAATTAATAAAGGTAATAAAATAAAGAGTGGAAATTTGGGTGATTCAAAGGATGAATCAGCGTTGAGCAAGGTTGAACATATGGAACGAAATTCGCAGGTAATCCCTTGAAATTTCATTTCACTGCTATTTCAAATTTAAATTATGAAGGATGAATCATAAAGGCCTTTAGTTCACTGATCTTATACAATGAGCCAATTAAGGGAACCATTCAGAATGAGAGTGAGAGCAATCAAGACAATCCATTTGTCTTAAATCTTTAGTGTAAGTGTAAACTTCAACAATTATTTAGCGATGAAGGAGTATCAGCCAAATTTTTGAATTTCTTTCAAGCCATGCGATGGCAATCGAAATGAATCGATTAATCATTTAACTGAATTCATCTCTTCCATTCCAATTCTTCATTTCTGGCTTATTTTCCATTTTCCGGCAAGTGCAGTGTGAAGGACACCACAGAGCGCTGCTTAACTGATATGCTTTCAGCGAATCGCTCCAGTAGCAGCTGACTTGAGCAATGGTGCAGAAGTTCCTACCCATAACAATGGTACAACAAGCCTTTGATGATTACTTTTTAAATCTTTCTTCAATAGTTCGAATATTTTCGCTATGCCAAGTTGCCTTTTCACGCTATAAATTTAATCGTTGGAGAATGTTTGGTCGTCAAAAAGAAATTACGAATTCGAACAAAAAACGAAAAGTTGAAATTTGATTTTACAACAGGTGATGGGTGGGACTCATGCGGAAGTAGCGACAAGAACGGAGAGTGTGGAATGAACTCGAACAAAATCAAAACAACTGTTTCGATCAGTGATCATCTCAACGATCAATTAATTCAAGGTAGACCCTATGTCTCGAACATATATCCTTCTTATAAGGCGATTCGATTTCAATGCGGCAAAGTACAGAGATATTGATTATTCTCTTGTTGATATGACAAGAGGTAATGGGTGACAACTTTCTGACAATTTCCCTGGTAAGTGATAGCGTCACTTGGAGAGGAGAGAGAGAAGTGATGGGAGTACGGGTTGGTTACTTAAGTTGCTAATTCGCTGACTTATCAAATGTCGTCTTCAGGTTGATGTTTTCGATTTTTAAGGAAAAATGAGTCTGAAAAATGTTCTTCCAGAATTGAAACAGCTGCCGAATGGTGTGATATCATTGAAGAATTATAAGCAAAAACAAAAGAATTTAATTAATGACAAGCAGAAATTGGTATGTTGGTTGAAGTTTTGAGCAAGTTTCATTATTTTTTAAAGTCCGAAATTTGACAAATTTCAAAGGGATTGAAGATATTCTTTGCGCCATAAACTTATTCATTTGAATTGAGGAATTGGAAAATAAAAAAAAAAAAGCATTTTGAGATTTTGCAACAGATATTTCAATGTTATTTGAAGAAAAAAAAAGAATTAAAAAATAATAATAACTGGTTCATTTCATTGTTGCTATTGCTGAGAAACAACTCTTTAGATTGAGAATTTGCAAAAGTTTACAAAATGGTTTTTGAAATTATAGTTGGAAATTGACACTGGAAAGATGAGAAAGGCTTGTACGCCGGATAATTACCCCAGTGAAGTGCATGAATTTATGAGCGGAGCAACGAAACCTTTGCCAATGTGGAAGAAGCAGCAAATGTTAGCCGGGAAAATTGCCGATGAAGGAAAACAAAAAAAGGAAGAACTGCGAGTTAGAAGTAGAAGGTTCGATAGCCATTGTCGAACAGTGCCACACTGAGTTTGCTGGATTGTTATTTGAGCGATTCTCGCATTTCTGTAAGAGTAAACCTAATTTAACGGCCGACAGTTTCACAATTTTATTTTATCGTTTAATTCATCGAATTCATTGTCCAAATCTCTTCTATAAACAACTTAAGCAGAGAGCTCCCAAAATTAGCAGTGCAAGGGTTGATTTATCGAATCACTCCAGTCATTGTCATTTAGCCACGGATCATCCTCAATCGTCCCATTTCAAAAACCTTTATTATTTCGATCGTCTTCCTGATCCATATTATTTGTGAGATTGTCAGAAAGAACTTCAATGCCATGCTTGTCGATGAGTTCTCTTTTGGTAACAAATAATAGCTTGGCAAAAACTTGAAATGTGAACTGTAATTGTAGAATAGCACAGTTTACTGAGGTTGGATAATTGAATTTGGCAGTAATTAGGAATAAGGGACTAGGTAGGGATGGACCGGTGAGTTAGTGAAGAGAATTAAGGGACCAGGTAAGGATGAGCCGGTGAGTTAACTTTTCCTGTCACATAAACAGAGGCTTGCTATCATTAGCTCATCCTATCATACAAGCTAATTATTGTACCGAATTTACTGATTAATTAACGAATTTCTAAAGAAACATGGTAATCAGAAAAATTAAGATGTAACATTTTACGTTGATCTGGAAATTCTTGTCGCATAGTTTTATGACACAAACTTATTTCGATTTCATCAGAGTGCTATGTCATAAGGGTTATTGATTGATTGAATGGATACTTCCAGTATGATTCGTAAAATAGAAATAAAGATTTATTGCTCAGTAATGAGTCGGACATATTTTTTAAGTTTTTGCTTAGGAAATATTGATTTTGTTAAGGAGAATACTTAAAATCTATTATATTGATTGGTCAGAGAACCAGTTTCTTGGTCTTTAAATTCGAGCCCAATCCCACCTGTGGCGATATAACTGAAATGCTAAAGACTGACAGTCAAAATGCTCTGGTTACTGTAATCCACGCTGCACCCCTTCTCCTCATATGTTGCATTTCTCGGCAAAGATCTCTTCGCAATGCTTCGATAGGTTTGTCAAAACTATTTTTTTGTTCAGAACTGATTTTCAATAATGTGGAATGAAAGAGGAAAATAAAGAGAAAGATTAGCATCCCTTGATTGCTGTAATGTCCCGGCATTGATAAATTATGACATCTTCCATTGCTCCAATGTTCTCCTAATGATAACTATGCAACTGATTGTTGATAATTCCTTCTCTCTCAAAACCTCTCCTGCATTATCACTGGTATACAACAGCGTGTCAATGTTATATCACTAAGAATACTGCAAACAACACGAATTCACCTTTTATGGCTTGCAATGACTGTAGTACGCATGCATATCAGCTGCAAGTGTTGTACTGCCTACATTTATGAATGAGATGTTAAATGCAATAAAGCTGAAAATAATTGGGATACTGTAATATCATGTGGTATAATTAATAGTAATTTCAAAATTTTTACTCGATTTCGAAGAATTACTTCATTTACGACGAATTGTAATGATTCGGATGGATTGAACCAGAACTGAACGAATTATTCTTAAAAACTTCAAAAAATGATTGAAAAATTTTAGAAATGTTTGAAAATACAGTTTGGTATAAACAAGGATGGCACAAACAATTGCAATAAAGCAATTTTTACTTTAACATTTTCTAATTTAACAAGGTTTGAAAATTTTTAATTAATTAATTTAAATGTTTAGGCTGGAAATTTTTCCAGTTGATAATTCAAACTAATTTTTTGTTAGATACATTCTATGTCATTCAAATGAATCAAAGAATTCTTCTCAAAGTGTTCAAAATTTCATTGTAAACTCCGAAAGGCGAGCATTACTCCTGAGCAACAGTGATACACTTGAATTTGTCATCCTTCCGTGACGTATCAATGAATAGACGAGAAAATTGCATATCGCTCTAGCTTGAACTAGTTGCAACCGCGTAAAAATTTTACCCACACCTTCTTAAAAAATCCCGCAGAAATTTCTATCAGTTACAAAAGCTAAAAGTGATGGTTTGCGCTTTTGGGAATCTAATTTAGTAAGGTCAAATTGACGAATTTCTTTAGGTCAGCAGAAGTTTTGATGTCGAATGGCATAAATTAAAATGCAAAATTTCTATAACTGTTAGGCATTTAGGTATTTACCCAAGCTGATTTGTATGAAGAAATATAATTTTTTAGTATAGTTTTCTGCTTTTACGAATTTTCAGAGTTGAATTTACTCGTTTTACAACGGTTCAGGTATGGGTAAGAAGCAGCACCAGAAAGATAAACTGTAAGTTGTTTTCAGTTTTTAACTAACTGAATTCAAATCAACACGTTTTCCTGACAGCTTTGCTTAAAATTCAAACATTGAAACAGTTTGTCACTTCAGTCATTTGAAGAGTTTTCGAGCTGTTATGTCTAAATTAAGAAATGCGGTACAAGAAAGATAGAAATAAAAGAAAAAAAACGAGAAAGATATGACGTTGCTGGGAGTTAGAGTACGAACTACAAAATGGCAATGAGAATCATATAAGAATAAAGAAACAGTATAGCTTTTTAATAGTTTGATTAAGTTGTTTTAATTGCATTTGATTTCTGTTCTCTTTCATATTTTCATGCTTTTTGCTACTGCAAGTAATTTTATTTTTAGATATTTGACTACCACCGAGTGGAAAGAAACTTATGGCGGTCACAAAGATGGTATATTTTTCTATGAGTAATTGAACAACACGACTTTAAATGAATTTTGCTTTAATTAGGGTATTTCATGTTCAAGTTCAACGTTTAGTTCACTGTAATTAGTCTTTAGTTGTTGTTAAGAGCAAACAAAATCAGAATGCATTTGAATTCCAGAAATATATTTATTAGTGAATTTTTGTGAATGTTATTGACAACTTTCATGAGAAAAGATCATAAAAAAATCCTACAGATACCGGCAGACGCATGCAACGTGCTTTGTTCAAACGTTTACCGATTACACATTGTTCGCTATCACTACTACCGTTTGAAGATCCCGTTTGTTCACAGGATGGAGTCATTTTTGATTTAACGTATGCATTTTGAGTTCTATTTTTATGTGGTAGTTTTCAAATGTGGTATTTCGATTTAGTTCCGTTGAATTCCTTTCATCTGTTTATTAGTTTTCGAAAGTTTTGAGTGAGCAAGAGGTTGAAATAAGAATTGGTCAATGGATGATCCGTTTCTCTTCACAACTCTAAAATCTCTTGCCATACGTAAATTTTGCAGGCAAATCATTCCGTACTTGAAAAGACATGGTATTAATCCAGTTACTGGCAATAAAATGTCTACAAAAGAGTTAATTCATCTGAAATTCGACAAAGATAGTGATGGCAAGATTGATTTTTAAAAATTGAAATTTCGTCATTTTAGAATTCACTTCGTTCACTTCCATATTAGGAAATGGATATTAATTATGAACATGATTTATATTTGAAGTAATTCAGTTTGAAGGTATAATTTCCTTACTTTAAAGAGTTTGGAATAAATTTGAAGAAACAAAAGTCACGATAGAATAATTTATTTTATATTTTAGGGAATTTTCGATGCCCTGTTACATTCCGGGTTTTCACACCCACTAGTCATATTGTGGCAATCTGTCAAACAGGGAATGTTTATTCGCTTGAGGCTGTTGAAGAACTGAATTTGAAACCCGGTCATATGAGAGATCTTTTGACCGATGAACCATTTCAAAAAAAGGACATAATTACTCTTCAGGTATGGAAACTTCGATTTATTTTGTTTATGACAGTATAAACTATCTAGATGGCGGTTTTTAAGTAGAAGACTATATATGTTGACTGGTGTGTGACTTCTGAAGTCATTTCTTGAATAGGTTCAAATAATGATGGGGGAAACAGTTGTGTTTAGTGCAACTCTTTTCACAACGTATAGACGTCCTGAATTTTTTTCAGGATCCAAACCATTTAGAAAAATTTAATATTGAACAATTTCATCATGTAAAACTGGATTTAAAAACGAAATCTGAAATCGAAGCTGAGAAAAAAGCAATGAAAGATCCGAAATTTTACATTCGACGGATGAATAACGAAACTAGAGAAGTTTTGGATAAGCTAGCGAAAGAATATGTCCCAGAAGTAAGTTTATACGGTTTTTATAAGTTGAAACTGACACTCATTGTTGCCAATATTTGTATGGTGTTAGTGAATAAAAAAACAAACTGAAGCCAGAAGAAAAAAGTTTTCATACCACAAATCTAAAACTCCAGTCAATCAATCCTTTTTTCAGTGCCAAAATTCATTTGATAAAATCTATTAGTTATTTAGAAAGCTGAAAAAATAGAAGAGGAAGAAGAAGCAGATGAATTAAATGCAGCACATTATAGTCAAGGTCGTGTAGCTGCAGGACTGACGTCTACGACGATGGAACCTGTAACACGTCAAAAGGCAGCTACACTTGATGCTGATACCGTCAAGTAAAAAAATAATAAATTTTGTAAAATTGAAACTGAGGTGGTTTACGATGGTTTTTTCCAAGTTTCGGAGGATTTTTCGAATGTTAGACTGCTGTAATAGTTGTCATCAGTTTCAAATATCAGTCTCATTTTCAGGTATTCAAGGGTAAACAAGAATGGTTATGTACGGATTTTAACGAATCATGGTGCAATAAATCTTGAATTATATTGCAAAGACGCACCAAAAGCTTGCGAGAACTTCATCAAGCATTGCAAAAATGGTTACTACAAAAATACGAAATTTCACAGGATCATCCGGAACTTTATGGTAAAATTTCGAAATCTCCTGTGACATTTCTTTTTTGTAAATTCGAGTCTTCTTTGTCGTAAATATGTGGCATATCAGGGTTAGATAACTGCATGCGGAAGTGTTCTGTAAACTTGCTTATTCTTCAGATGCAAGGAGGAGATCCGACAGGTACGGGCAAAGGAGGTGATTCTATTTGGGGAAAACCTTTTAAAGACGAAATCATACCATCATTTAGTCATAATCAACGAGGCATACTGAGTATGGCAAATCAAGGAGCAGATACGAATAAATCGCAATTGTAAGTTTTATAAGTCTTTTCAATAATTTTTTTTAAATTGTTGATGTTTTCTGTATTTTATTCATGTCTCTCTAATAGCAAACGAACTTTACCGAACAACTCCATAACAACGTTCTTTGTAATCCTTTTTTCAGCTTCATTACTTTTCGATCATGTAGTTATCTTGACGGCAAACATACCATTTTTGGACGTGTTGTAGGTGGCACGGGAACATTGAATGCTGTTGAGAAAATAGAAACTGACGAAAGCAGCCGTCCGATTGTAAGTTTTCAAGCTTCAGCTTCGAGTTTTGTATTTTCGGGAAGTACAAAGGCTGATTTCATTGCTTGCTTTTCAGGTGGATGTGATTTTTCTTGACTCAGAAATTTTTGTTGATCCTTTCGAAGAGGCTGAAGTGGCGGTGGATAAAGAAAGGGAAAACATTCGTTTGGCGAAAGCCAAACAAGAAAGTGGTTTGAACTTATTTATTAATTCAGATAAGGCATTACTTTTTCAGCAGTTTACGTTGATTACTCAGTTTACTCAATGTAAATTTCTGGAAAGGTATTATCAGAAGCATAATTTGTAATTAATGCGTGAGGGAGCAAATGTATGGAAACTCCTTTTAAATTTCAGAAGCTGTAATAAATGCGCCAACCGAAGTAAAGGAAATCCCGAAACCAAAAAAATATGGTGTTGGCGTTGGAAAGTATATAAATTTGTCGGAATTGGCTGCTGCGGCGAAGCGCATGGCGAACGATGTTCCCGACCTTGGCGCATCAAAAAAAATTAAGCCAAATCATATTTTTGGTGACTTTTCGTCCTGGTAGAAAGTTATTGAGCTGAAACTACCAGAGAATTTTGTAAACCCTTCATATAGATACATAAATAGCGTTAAATGGCATGATGAACTGCTGACAAAGAACACACGGAATAATTTATATCGGTAAAATAGAGTCGTGTTCTACATGAAGCCCTTTCGAAGAGGCTGAAGTGGCGGTGGATAAAGAAAGGGAAAGATGTCACATTCCATCAAATGCTTCCTGCATATTATAATGTGAATAAATATAATGCCCAAGCCACTGTATGGCAAATATAATTTATTCACAACAAATGTACAAAATTTAAAAAACGAAGGAATCATCAAAAGTTCGATGTACGATTTTAGGGTTGGACCAAACATTAATACATCTTGCTACATTTAGCACTAAAGAATGCATAACAGAGAGTAGCAGCACTTGACTTTCACGGTTACAATTTAAAAAAAAATGAAATAAAAAACTGACAATGCAACATAACTCGATGTGAAATCACGTGAGGTAATGAAGACAGTTTTCTCAACTTTTACCACAATGTACCTTTCATTTATATAGTGAAATTCATCTGAAACTTGATTACCTGTACAACGGAAACAAGGAGTTCCAGAAAAAGCAATCTATCGTGCGTACATTAAAAATACAAATATCCTTTTGTTGACAGTTTAAGATCAGAATATAATACTATGCGTCGTTGTGGCTACCTCAATTTCAAAAAAATTTTTGAGTATAAGCAATGTTCGAATCCGCATTTGCCATAAATTCATTTCACATTATTTGCCCTAGACTAACGGGAATTGACTCTAATTTTTGTTCTATGGCGATAATTACACAAAAACAGTTTTTATCGCTATAGAATGACCAACTTTCTAAAAGGATACTAATCAGAGGTAGGACAGTAATATAACAATTCGGCTCAACTAATTAAATTTTTAGTACTTAATCCTTATGGAGAGAGCCACACAGAATTACAAAGAAAAGATAGAAGCGAGAACAAAATAAACAGTGCGATTTTCAAAAAAAGAAATTACAACACTTACAACATGGGACTCGCACACGTTGATTGGATATAAAAGCATAAAAAGCCTGTGGTTATAAAACAATCGTTTATAAACACATTCCACAGTTATAACTGCAACTTACATTAAAAAAAGGTGTGAGCTGAGGTAACCGAGAAAAAAACATCTTCCGTACATCTGCTCTATTTGAAACCGATTTTTTTTTAAAGTAAACTTTTTAAAACAACGCTGGTAGGCAAATCATAGGATAAAATTTTGTTAAACTAAACCAGTACAGCAACAAAACTCTACAAAAGCTTTTAGCTGTAATATTTTAATTTAGAATTAAAATTTCTAAAAAATTACTATCTTGCGATCATTCCATGTTCGAAGAGATTTTCCGATAAACCTGATTGCCAATTTTTTTTTTATTCCCGCTTTATGTTGCCATATCCTTGCTGTTTCCACCTCCACTATTTAGGTCGGTTTTTGCCATTCGCTTTTCTACTTCAGCCATTTCCATTTCAGCCACACGTTTCTTCGCTTCTTCATTAGCGACTAAAATTAAGCTTTTTTCATTTCCCATCTTCAGCTAAGCATACTAAAGTTGCGAAAGAAAAAATGATACATAAGGTCTGTTTAGCTACAGCATATGATCGTAACTCGCAAAAATACTAGAATTTAACAAAATTTCTTCAGACCTGTGGTTAAGAACTCATCGTATTCATCGCTCACATCATCGTTATCCAATATAGAGTCGTTGTTGTCAAGTTTACAGAAACTCTCTTCAAGGAATGCTCGTTCTTCGTCGGTTAATGGTTGACCATCGGGGCCAATGATGAAACTCGATGAGCAAGATGGCGTTAAACCTTGATCATTTTCTTTACGACATTGCTGAAACCGTCAGAATTTCACAATTTGACTTTTGCTTAAACTACGAGGATTAATTTCGCTAGTAAGCTCTGATAAGATTATACCCTCAAATATTTGTAACAATATATCACTTACATCAGCCGCTGGTTTTCCTTCTTGTTTATTGGTTGGCAAATTCCGTGCATCCCACTTGTTCTCACGCCATGTGTTCAAACTTAGTATTCGTTCCTTCACAGCACTGAAAACGACAGATTTATAAGGACAAAGCTTTGTGTGTCAAAAATCGCACCTTCACTTTAGATTTTCTCCTCGAATAAACGATAAAGATGATACCTCAGTAGATTGAATTCAAAATGATATAAAAAAATCGATGCAGAAGGAATGAAGCGGAAACTAATGATTTAAACAATTTCAGAAAGATGGCATGACAACAACAGGCATATCACATTGATCAATTTCAACTTCTCAGTTCCACATCTGCTTTAAAGCTACTACTATTGCTTCAACAACGCAAGTGACTGTTTGTTCGCTAGAGAATATAGAGAATCAAAGCCAAAAAGAAGTATGCATATGTTTTACCATGAATGCTGCTCTCAGATTATAATGGAGAATGTTTATTTTTGGGCTTTATTTTCAAGATTAATCATTATATTATTAATTACGAAGCTTACTCGCTTATGGCCGGATGTGCTTTAGCAATAGCATTTAACTGGGTGAGAACCTCATTAATTTTTGCAGTCCCTTCATTTGTATCCAAATAACGACCAGTAAGCTGAAAATTTTGTTGCCATATATATATAAAAGTTACATATTCAATTCAATTTGTAACATCACTAATGTCTGACTATAAATCAACCGAAATAAGATCAAACACTACCTTAAGTACTTCCACCACTACTTTAACTTTCGAATCATCCAAACGATCAGCCACTAACACCTCCTTTATTTGATCAAGCAGCGCATTCTCAAAAGCTCGCATCTTCAAGCTTTTCTTCTAAAACATGGACTGGGGGTCATTTTGTGAAAATCAATATGGGAAAAACAGATTTCATCAACAAATATTACAAACCATTGTTCATATCAAGGTCAACATAACGAAAATCAAAATGTTTAAAAAATTCTTCAGTAATACCAATACCAATAACGAGAAATATGTAATACCATACATTGAAATCCATGTTTTGGACAGCAAAAATTCAACAGAATTCTGGGAAAATAAATGATGAAACAGAGATCATCACTATTCAACTCCATCGTTATAACAGAAAACTGAAGATAAAAAGCATACCGACACTAGCTTTTCATAAATCTCTGCAAAAAACAGCAGAAGATTTTTCCGCTGCTGATCATTTAAATTGGATCGTTGCTCTTCGTGAAAGCATAAAAAGCTTGAAAGCATGTCATCTTGAAAACTTTGTAGATCACGACATAAAAACGAACACAATTTCGCCAAATTATATTGTACTGTTTGTGATGATGAAGTAAAAGCTGCCTAAAATCAATAATCCATCACCATTTCAGTTCTGCATTACAATGATCACTTTTAATATAAAAAACAAAAAAAAAAAGACATCATCTTAAGTAGAAACCTCGTCGCACTCCAAGATGTAAGCGTTGAATATCTACGGAGAACTAATTCGCAAAGCAGCATTACCAGTTGTTCAAAAAAAGAAAGTTCCAATAGCAATTAAAAATGCTTACCAACTGAACAATCATTTCAACCGCTATTTTCAATGCATCAATTTTGAATGCAGGATTGGTGGTACGTTCCCTGATGGCGTTCGACCAGGTTTCAAATTCACCCGGTTCTAATATCAGCTGTTCCAAACCAACTTGTATCTAAATTGCAAGGGAAACTCCAAATACCCAGAGATTTTTAAAACAGTTTGAAAAGAAAATTTTCCGATATGGTGGAATAGTCGGTAAATACTTAAAAAAACTGAATGATCACACTATTTTCGATTCATGCATTAAGAAAATTTTTAAAAGGAAGTTAAAAGAACAATGTGCTACAGCACAGAAAAAAAACACTACCACAATTGCACCCGGAAAGTCTGATACTTCACAGCAATACTTGACAGTAAATTAACAATAACTAGATGTAAAGCATTCTAAAAGGCAACCGGATTATATATATATTCCTCTGCAAATCTACACATTCCTCTCAGACACATCATACTCTCATCCACTGAAGACTTCAACAACTACTGAAAGTGATATTAAACTTGAACATGTATTTTTCGGTCTTTTATTTAACACATACCCTTTTACCACTAACAGCAAAGTTAAAATTAAAACGTTCCGATCAAATCAATGCACTGATTATGGAACAGAATTGTATAAATAATCATACCTCTTGTAATTCCTTGGCTCGTTCATTGCACAGCATTCTTTCGTACAGAGAAGGTGAAAGATTAGCTTGCAGTCCGTAATACCCAAAGTTAATACCATAACCTTGTTCCGGACCCATTGTTTCAGCGATATCTCCATTCGCTGCTGGTGGCTCCATATATGGAGTGAACACTGGGATCTCCTGTGAAAAATGCAATAACAACTATTTAAATTTATACTAAAATGACGACAATTCAAATAAAAATGATCGGAATTAGAAATGATGATATACGGTTTAAGACAAAGTAGATTAAATGACTGTTAGTAAAATATCCAAAACCTCGGGTCAAGACGTCTATAGTAAAACCTAACAGCAATTAGATTAATTAGAGCAAAACTAATATCAAAAACATATTCCCATACAATTACAATGACATAAGAACGTATGTTTCTCTTTTTATTCCAAATTACAAATAAGCAGCTACAGTTAATTAGTTGCAGAGCAGCAAAAAAAAACAATACCATTACGGATTAAATGTGAACCACACTCCGACACATCATAGTGATGAATATTCACTTTCTTGTGAGAGAAATTCAATTCACTTAAATGCTTCTCTTTCCTCCGCACAAAAGCTGTGTTACACTTTAAATTATGAACTGTTTTCATCGCAAAAAAATTTTTATCACTATCTACTGCATACTTTCTATCATTTGTAGTCGACTGTGAGACAGAGAGTAATCGATTCCTTTGAAAATTTTTGATTAAAATCCGTTATGCATATAAAACTAGTCTATGGTACAGTTAAGAAAAAAAAAAAACAAAATTTACTCATCTGATTCAGTACGCTCCACTAACAAACGAAGTCACAAAATACGAAAAAAAGAGTTCCAACAATGATGGGGCCGATCTTTATGTACTGCTAACGATTCTCATTTCAAAATAGGTCAGTCCATAATGATGTTAAAATCACGTCAATCCGAAGCATTAACCTTACAGCGTTTGAAAATGTCCCCATTCCCCAGTCACAATCACGTAACTGTATGCATGTGTTCTTACAAAGCCATAAAACACTCAAAAACGATTTGTCTCGCTCGGCAAACATAATCACATCTGCTCCGGTCATTCCTTTGTATAGCTACTTTTGCGGACCATATAATATCACACCCACAACCACTATACCTTTATTCAAGTTGTTCCTACCTTCAAATTTTAACAAAAAAAATAAGGTTTTTATATATAGATCTTGCCTCCGGTCTCAATGCTGATAGAACCGTGAATAGAAAAATGATTCAGCTGGATTGAACAGACAAGATGAATTAAGTAGAAGGAATACAAAACGAAACTACTGAATAATCTATTTTTTCGAGCACATTTAAGTTGAAGAAAACAATGCATAGAATAGTTATGTATGTAAAAATGTTTTTCTAAAATTCAGAACGGAATGCGACAAATTGTGAGAACGTTTAAATCTGAAGCAATGCTGAAATGAGGTCTCACCGAGCAAGAAAACCATCTGGTGGCTTTACACGGAGTACGGAAATGGGTATGTTCGTCTTTCCAATATTAGTCGCCTTGTCCAATCAATCCTTTTATTCTCCTATTATCACACCCAGTCAAAAATTTGCATAAGATCGTATTGATTCAGGCTCCACCACTATCTCAAACTTGCTTATAATCGTTGAAAAACTGCACAAAAAGAACAAAATACTGGAAAAATAAATTTCATGCACCACAGGAAAAAATAAATCCATGGAAATACCATTTTGCTTTCCTTTCATCACTCCTCTTAGTGTCAGTCAAATCCAGATAAGCAGACACTAATGTTTCCTAATATAAAATGAAATTATATCGATCCAAGTCAAATTTTACAAAGACACATTCAACGCACAGATAAGCATCCACGAATGTTTCGAAATATAAAATCAAGCCTCCTCGATTTGTTTGATTTTACAGTTTTCGTTGATATTTTTTCGACAAAATTATGTACATAAAAATTATAGTTACGACCGCTCTCCCGGATCATCTAAATCAATTTACCTAATGTAATGACAGTATAGAGAATATAAAGATATCGAATTTGATTATACGCAGGGCATATTTAAGTCTAACCTCCTTCAGCTCCATTTAATAATTTCACAATTAATTTAATGAGTAGTAATAACTAACGATTTGAGACGACTTACGCGAACTGAAAAAAATATCATGAAATTCCTTCGATCTAGTTATAATCCTATACTACAACATTGAAAACCCCTAATCTCTCCGACTTTACAAGAGAAAGAACTCCAGTTTCAAATGTCAAATCTGCACCAAAAATTATTTAAGAAATGCAATAATTTCTTTGTTACAATAAGGTAATCATCAAAATGACGATATGAGAAAAAAAATTCACGTGACATACAACTATCATGAAGAAGTCAGACGGAAAAGAAAAAAATGTAGCAGTTAAGGAACCTACAACTCCGATCGTTAAGAACCAATTATATGAAACACAAAAAATTTTTGATCCCAAATTCTGAATAAAACGCCACGTGGGAAATAGATACACTAACAAACCTGATAGTCGTAAACAGTGGGTGGACAATATCCATCATACATTGGAGCATTCACGTAAGACGGAATATTGCGTAGGCGATACTGAAAATTTCCAAGAAAAAAGTCGTAAAATGAAAATTAGATTCCGAGAGAAATTTCTATCATGCCGAAACCAAAGTAACCTTCTCAATTTTCAAAATAAAACGAGATGACTTCTGCATGTCAAAATAGTCCTTTATGACCGCATCAACTGATGTGTAAGTAACATGCAATTCATAATTTATCAGAGTCATAAATTCTTTCGAAAAATTATATGTTCGTGTGTAAATATATGTGCAAGAGTATATGAAAATTTTTCAATTGAAAATTGAGAGACTACTCTAAAACTGTATAGCGTCATTAGATTCTAACGGAGACTTTTCACAAATCATCAAAAGATTTGAATTTATCGAAGCCCAATGAAGAAAACATACCGAAAACGAAGGGTGGAAAGATGGCGCGTTTGGATTAAGCTGGAAAGTATCATTATGATGAAAATCCATCGGTGGCTGCTGGTAAGGAGTTTGTGAATTTGATGATCTACACTGATCTGGAACATTAGGAATAATGTTATCCAGACAACCTATTTTTCATTTCTTTCAACTTCACAGCTTACCTTATGCAAATGGTTCATAAATCACGGTCGCCAACTATCTATATGTTTTACAAATAAAGAAAGGAAAATTTCATGACCAGTTCGGAGAAATTTTGAAATGAATAGAAGCTATTCTATTTTCTGATAAGAGCATCCCGATTAATAAACCCGGTAATCGGAACAGACGATCTCAAACAGTTGCACTAACAATCTCAGTAAAAACGACTTTTTATAGTTTGCCGTCAATCATCTGTACTGTCGAACATTTCTACAATTTGCATAGTAATAGCATTTTCGGATAAGAGCATCCCGATCATTTTCCGTCTTTTATAGAATGATTTGTGGTGAAATAATATTCGAGTAACTCTGGTGAGTTGTTAGTAAAGGAGCTTCAAACAGTTCATTTACGAAAAGCGAAAGCAAGAACAATGAATAATGAATGACAGAGAAAACCGTGCAGAAAGAAACAATAAAAAGCAGCCCTCGTCGAATGTCCAAAGCGATAACGAACATAGGTCTAAAATCACGATGCTTCCTTCAGCTTTCCAAATTTACATACCATTCGCTTTGCACAGCTTAGCCAATCAGATTGGAACAGATCAGAGATTAGGCGTCAACGAGTTTAGATTACAAGAGTCAACAGAGAAATGTTTCTAAGATCGCTGCACATCATAAAAAAGAAGGTAACAAAAACATGTAGATATCTTTTTCACCGAAACTTTTTTTTTTTTATCAATCTCTCGACATGCGGATTACCCACTGGACTATGAATAATTCCAAATACAGAACTGGCTGTACTTTTTTTTTTCTTTTTTCTGTATATAATGGAAAAACAAAGATCTGGAAAGATGACTAAAAATTTAGCTATTTTTAGAAGGTCAGAGTAGTAAAGCACAAAAAAAATTCACAATGAAGAAGCATAATTTTGATATATTTAGCATAATGAAATAATTTTGAGGTAGGAAAAGTTGCTGAAAAACAGCCGAGAATATTTGGTAGATAAATGATGAATAATGAGATAGAAAACTTACTTGAAAAGCTTGTTTCTGCCAACATAACTGCTACTCTTTTTTTTCAGGCTTTGCGTCCGATTGATAAGACGTATAAATGAACAAAAAAAGCAAGATGTGAACAAGTATAACCGCAAAAACTGCAGAGTATAAAATCGATTTCTGATTGTCCCAGCCAAGCAACGCTGTGATTTAAGAAAACAAATTTTCAAAATTTAGCCACTTTGTATTCAAAAACTCTCTATGAAGAGATCGTTCGCATCATTTTTCACATATAAAATATCTTCATAGACTTTCAGATATACCAAACTTTATTAAAAAATACATCATCGACCGGGATGAGTAAAATTTGTATACTATAATGAATGCGAAACTTTCCACACACAATGTGCTTCAACCAAAGCGCGATGGAAATTCTTACTAATCCAAATCCCTAGCAACATCAAATGTGCTAGTACTAACTTACCTTCAAAAATAAACTTTTTCAAAAAGAACATAGATCCCAGCGGGACCACGATAATAGTTAATGAATATATTAGCAAATTTCTCACTGCTATTTGAACAGTTCCGTCGCGAAGATTAGGAATAAACTGATCCATAAAACGAACTCAATCGGATAGCCCAATTTTTGAATTGAAAAATCCTGCAAATGATGTACAAATTTGGAGGAATGGAATCTTCGAACTGCAAATAAAATTTTTGAAAGACAGCTTCTAACATTGAATTCCCCTTTGAATTTCCATTTAAAGATGGTTTGCAAATATATACAACCGCGGTAACTGAGTTTTTTCGGCTAAACAAAACATAATGAAACAAGTCATTTTACAACCGAGATTTCAACCATCAAAGCGTAACATACAAGAAACAAAACACATTCAAATGTGAAAACGGGAACCCACAAATGTTTTTCAAACTTGGCATGTCAAAAATTAAAGCACACAATGACCTCTCAGCTAGTGAAATTACTTGAAAACATTGCTTTATAATATAGTCTCTTTAATGCTTGGCGTGTCAAAACTTGTGTACGTTCTAATTATAACAAAAAATATATCTAATAATGGTTTTAAAGACAGCCAAAACTGTATAGCATAAATTCAGAAATATTTTTTGATCCTTCACATGTTTCCTGCATTTACGAAATCTATACCGTCCTCAGAAAAAAAGTATACGGATAACTTACACAATGAAAGCAAAAAACCTTGAAAAAATACTATCTCCACTACTTATTCTTAGATAAATTTTCACAGCAATGGAAGGTCTGCAAGAAATTACAAGAAATGAACTGAACAACAGACACCCTGCAGAAAGTTCCTAAACTAGTACGCACTTCTGAGAAATCCGTTTGCATTTCTAATGTTTAGAACGTAGCATTAAACACCTCCTAATACAAGGATTGATTTACACTAACAACCGTAAGATAAACGTAATTTTACAGAAAAACACAAGAATCATAAAAAAAATACTAATCTCATACAAATGTTTATTTACAGCAACTAAGCATATTTTCAACAACGCATTTACTCTTGCTTCTTTTGAATTTCTTGCAGTTCTGTACCACTCTTTTCTTCATTGTATGCCACATATACAAATACAGCGATTACCAAATAAACGACTAAAACAGCAACAACAGCAGCAGGTATTAGCGCAGCAGATGGAGACCATCCAATGTGATCTATAGAAATTAATCATACATTGGTTCCAGCAAAAAACGGCCATTTTGAAACTGAACACAATTCCAACTTTCAATTATTATAAACAGATGAAATAAAAGGCTTCAACCAGAAATTGTTAAAACCCCCATCATTTTAATCATTACAGAGCAACTTGAATTCATTCAAAAACACTTCCACAATCACTATTCGGCACATAGGCTACATTCGCTGCACCAAAACAGCCTTTGTTCCGTTTGACATCATAAATATACTACAATTGATTTTATTTTAAGAAAAAGCTAACCTCTAACAAAAAGATAGAAATAATACATCGCAATGAAAGGTATAGTGAACATTAGCAGGCTGTATTTAATGAGGTTATAGAAGGCTTCCTGATGCGCGTTTGCTGGATCCATAAATTCCTTGCAGCCATCCTTAAAATATTATCTGAGTTTCTACTCAAACTGCAAATTCCAAATCGTCTTTTCAAACTCCAAGTACTCCTTGCATACATCTTCAACATTCATAAACTTTCATCTTATTCACTCACCTATTACTAGCATCAGCTGTGGCAAGTTTTCGCTACATATCACGATTATTATCAATAACAGAGGAGGTATCTGAAGATCTTTGTGTTTGCATTGATACAAGCAAATTTTGTGCAGTTACTTACCGTACCAACTTTGCCAATTTTATTGCAATCGGGAACATCGCGAAGGGCGTCACCCAGAATGCTATATTCATCGTCTGAACTTTCGCTTAAAGAACACATTACCTGAAGTATGAAAAAATGTTTTCAGTTAGAAAGGAAAATAACACAATCATGTGCTTGTCTTACCATCGCTTATCAATTTAATGTGATTATGCACACTGAAACACCGCATCTCTCGGATATTCGGGAAAGAATTTTTTGCCTTTGAAACTGTATAAATTGTGAAAATATTAATGAGATTGAAACTAAAAAGAAAGGAATTGGAATACCGTCAACCAAAACTATGTTTCGGAAACTGTAGACAAAGAACCCTTTTTCCTTTCCAATCTTTTGCGACAATCCATCATTATTCCCTTATGAAAATCTAAAAATTTCTCGTCTTTCATAAAAAATTATCAAATTTGTCATTTTAAGTACTTTTATCTCAAGAAGATTCAGAACATGCGAAATTTTCTAAACAAAACAAGATCAAAAATAATTTCATTTTCAACACTAACAATGGTAAGAAAAACATAACAGCAACCTCACTACAAACTGGAAATAAAACAAAAAAAAAAAACTTCAAAAACCATTTGTAAAGGGATCTGCAATACAAAGAACAATAAATAATCGATGGCAGTTGCTTAAGAAGTTTATTTGTACAGTCACACGTTACCTAAAAAGCAATTTTAATCATATCCCGGAACAGTTACGTTCAACTACTCCTATGTAGCACTTTTTATGAGATTTCAAACACTCAAAAATTTTTAAACAAACGAAAATATAGAAAAAGAGGTAGGTAGGGTATAAACGAATGTATGAATTAGCCCAAACAACGCAACAAAACAAACCTCCACATAAAAAGCTCATTTATTTGAAGCTCAAACGCCGAATGAAAAGAAACAATATTTCTATTCAGTAACAATCAGTAGATAAGTGAATGGGGAACAAAGAGAATATTGACTTTATTTTTATTCCGATCACTAGCTGGCTTCAAAATCCCCATGAATTCCAATTCAGCGATACAACGGAAGAGACGCAAAATTGGATTTGTGTCATTCAAATCCACCATGTACTCTTGAAACCTTGCGAACCAACGGTATATCGAAATGTTCTTATATTCCAACGAAAGGTCGAGAAGAGATCGATACGCAAGACAAAGATCCATTCGAATTCCACCGGGCTGAAAAAAAAATATTGCTGAATCGAATTTAAAGCTCTAGTCCATATCTCCTAACATAACCACAAAATTGATTGAAAAATTAAAGAACCAAAAGTCCTTACATTATGTTTAACTTTTGAAAATTCGAAATTTATAACATACGTGTTCAGCATTCAGTTTCGGCCACGAAAATGCCTTTTCCAAATTCGCTGCGGTTGAAGGAACAACTAAATTGATAACGTCTTGTTGCCCTTTAAGCAGTTTTTTTTCCAAACTTGGTACTTTATGGAAAATTCTTAGTGTCCTGGACATAATCTGAAAGTAGTACAAAATGAACATGAAAAGTAGCATGATTAAGGATGTATTTCTTGAAAAAACAGACTCTTCGTATACATCTCAACGCACCTGCGTAAGTAGTTTAATAAATCTCTGCCGATCATGAGAAACCATATCTGTGCGCTTCTTCAATGCAATTTTATCCTGAGATAACAAAATATTACAAAAAAAAGAAAATCTTCAGATGGAAATAAGGAATAAGAAATCAAAAAATCCTGATTTTACTTCTGGAACCACTTTTCAAATCTGGATCACATTTTTTACGTAGTCAAAAAGTGAAAAAGGTTGAAATACCTGACTGCTTTGAGAAGTGTAACACTTTTAGAACTAAATGGACCAAAAATGACTTTATATAGATCACAGCCAAAGATAAAATTATACTCGCATTCGCCGTTGCATGTCATGTAGCGACAATCTTTTCTTACAAACAACAGCAGCTGTTACTTCATGTTCTGATATTGTTTCCTTCTGCATTGCAGATTTTTTCTGATCAATTCCTCGTAAATCAACAAGCAATTTCTGAAGCATACGTTTTAATCGCTCATCTCTGGCTAAGTTGACCAAACAATTTTAAACATAATAACCCCTTAAAGCAATTGAATTATTAGTCTTTGATGTGGAGGAATGGAATGAACAGAAAAAAGTTTTTTGCTAAAACAACAGCAAAACAGCAAGTACCATTACCATTAATTTAATGTTTATTATTTATAACGAAGGAAAACCTGCACTTCACTTCCGTAACAGTTGGTTATTCGTCTAACCGGGTTCCACAGCTTTAACAACGAATCTACCATCTTTTCAACACTCCATGTTACCCAAATACTTTTCCACGTTCTGTAAATGGCCGTTTTCAAATATTCAAACTTCTTCCTCTTCTTCTTTTTCAATGAAATTCAATTAATCTAACTCTCAGTACAAGTCCGAATCCCAACAGACATCATATTCCTCTCGGAGGATCAATTAACGTACGAATATGGTCCTCCTTTCTCAAAGAAAAAATTCGGATTCGACTGTATCCAGGTATGCAATTCATATACATTTTCTGCATGATGCGGGAAACCAGCTGTAAGCTCATGCAAAAGGTATAGAAATGTAGCGTAATATGCCAATACGGTTTCCATACCAACCTTCAACAAAAAGTTATAGTGACTTAATTCAGATCTTTCAAAACTTTTCATGTTTTCGTTCTCAATCACCATTTATAGAAAACAACTCACATTCCCACTATTAACAGCTACATCGCTACCAAAATCTTCGCATTCCAGTAATTTATGCAAAAGCGTTACTTTGAGAATCCTCTTCACCTCAGAAACTGACATGCTGTCTCTCAGGAATCTTGTCCTAAGTTCTTTATGAAGTGTACCATCGACAATCATCTGAAATATTACCGATTGATGAAGCAACAATATTGAGTCATTACATTTCCAGTTTTTCAGGACTAAAAATTCAAAGCCGAACATAGTTATCGGGTTTGATTGCGACGGCTTCACAGATAGCTTGCAAAGCATAAGCTGGAGTTGGCATATGAAAGCAATAAAGAGTCAATTTCCAAAAGGTTTCTTGCGAAAAGCGAGTAAAAACAACATTGAAATCTACAGCTACTGTCACCACCAAAACAATTTTCTTTTCCCTGAAATAGTCTTTAGACGCACTCTAAAAATACGCTATGAACTTTCTGAACTGAAATAAACAGAAGCAACTGACATACCACATTGGATCAGTGAGTACCGAAATTAAACCGTCCAAGTACGGGCCTGCTGTGAAACATTCCATTTGCTTTAGCATTATATATTTTTTATCCTAAAAATGGTTTAAAGAAAATACCACGTGTGAAAATGAAATAACGAATCGCTCATAATCGTTAAGGAAAGCGAGATATGCAAAACGATACCCCCATTTCTTGGAGCACTTCATGGAGATCATACAACTGCACTGTCTGAGATGGTGATACACATACTGGCTTTATTTTCAAAACATTGCCTAAAGCCACCTCCAAATCATATCCATCCAATGTTTCGCACCGCACAACTGCCACTGGTATTCCTGAAACAGATTCCAAAGATTAATTTAGAACACAAATATAACTTTCTTTTCAATATGAATATTAACGACGAATAATGCTATGGCCCTCTGAGATAGCTGAATTGAGAACCGCCACAAAAAGAACGGCAGAAACTGATATATGAAAGACGTTTCCTTTGACTTTTAAAAGCAAACAATTCTAAATGGGAATTCCCAAAAACAAACAGGATATCTTCCTGTAGATGTACTATCTTTTTATGACACAAAATGCAGTAGATTTGCAAGCAATTCCATAAAGAAAAGCTCCACTGCAACCGAAAAAAATCATATATGCAACGACTGCCCAGCTGAGTACTTCTAGTTGAAATAGTTTGAAAGTTTCTCTTAATAATCTTTCTGTAACCTAAGATGCTTATGTAAGTCAACTTTTCTCTTTCTTAACTGTCGCAAAAAATTACAATAAATATCACTAATCAGTGTTATACATTGACAAGCCTCTTAAAAAGTTTCATGAAGCAAAAGTTGACCCTGAAATGAATAAATGAAAAGATGTTTAATAAGTTCAACAACAAGAACCTGGAGGTCGTAACGTGCTTTCCCAGTACGACTTCGTGAACGTAGCCACTTCAAGAACGACTTCCTCATAAAGCTTGTTGAGTTCACAGTCAATTTGGAGCATTAATTTGCTGCATTTCAGATTGAAATCGTTCAGGAACGTGTCACTTTCGCGACCACCAACTGATCCACTTCCCAGCACCTTCCGTTTACCTTTGTGAAATGAACAGTACTCCATCAGCACAGCCCAATCTGAAATCAGGTTTATTCTGTTTCGAGTCTACATCAAAAAAAAATACCGAGCATTCCGACATATAATGTAGGTGAACCGTTTAAGCAAAAAGGAATTACTAGGAAAGTTTTTTACACAACAGGGAAGCGTTTACCGAGTAAAAGAATATTTACTCTCATTTACGTACTAACGATTAAGAATTGCATCAACAATTCATTGTGTGAGTATAACCGACAAGGCAGACAGTAAACATACAACTAGAGACAATATGCAATATGATTTCCGAATCAGTGAATCACCGGATACAGATAAAAAATATCTGGTAAATAGATAAAAAAACCAATATGTATACATAAGACAAAGTAAAACGAGCACATAAATTGCAAAAAATAAAACGAACGAAGCATTGGCAATGGCAGTGAAATTGATTTTAAAAAAAGGTTCCTGCTGGAAAATCATAAAAAAATAAAGAACAGACGCAAACCAATTACAACATCCAACTTTATGGGCACTAAACCCTTTCACATTCGTCAGAAAACGCTAACCGATCCGCACCAACAAAATAATACCCGCGAGTGCAGATCGTTTCTTTGTCGTCCCAAGCGATCGAGAAGCAAAAAGTAATTTGAACTCAGCTGTCCAACTTCATCCCATACAACCGACCGATCGATAATATGAAAGTATGGTAGTTTACCAAATACCAAACCCAAAAATTTTAGCAGGATCTGCAACTATCGCTTGAAAAGGGCCCTTCGACCTCTCACAGAGAAGCTAAGATCCACTCACCGGAAGCTGACCGTAACTCCCTTAACTATCCCACACGGCAATGTGAAAAAGTATGACGAATGACGATAGATCGATATGTTTGAGGGGAATTAGAGAAATACGGTTTGAAAGCACTATTAGGCAGTAAAAAAGAGTTGTGAGAGAGTACCAGGAGATAGAAAGAAAGAAAGAAGCAGAGCAGAGTTCAGAAGAGATACAGAGAAAATAACGATGAGTGAGAGAACATTTTGCGCGGATCTCCCGTGGGTTCGGATGGAGTTGTTTGTCCATCTCCACTTTGGTCTAAAAATCAGTGGGTGGGGGGAGTTCACGGATTAAGCATAGGGTTATATCTTTATTTGATCTACATCAGTTCCTTAACGTTTGGTTACGCTAGGATTGTCTCTCCTTTCCAAATTGTTTACTATGGTACGGGCGCCAAAATTTCAAGTTTATGATGTACTCCTGCCCGACATCTGGTCAAGCATGACGTGTTCCGATCTGATTGGCCCACGTCGATGGAATGAAAAAAGTGATCTTAAATATTGGAAACGAAGTGAAAAGCTACTGTGAAATTTTGGGATGTATGGAGCTCCCAATATTTGCAAATTTCAAGATGTAGAGCTCAAAGGAATCATAAAGGACCACGTTCTGCTAATCATCGCACTCCAGTAGTGAGAGAGATTTTTAGTATATTCTGATACATTACCTAGAGGATGTTGGACCATAGCGCACAGACCATAACAGTAGCTCCTTTACTAATTCAAAAAGAAGAACCAGAATACGTCCAATTCAGTTCTGTTTACTGCATGTTTTGGGATGTTAAGAGTGGTTGAGGATGCTTCCATTAGGTATCAACTCTTGCTCTAGTTTATGAAGGTAGGCCAATGTACAGCATCAGCCTCGATATAACAAATTCTCGATATGAAACGAATAGAAATATCAGTAGCTAAGGCGAATAAGCTATGCTTTAGCTGTCATTAAACTCCAAGAGTAGTCGTCTGACATGTCCAAGATTTAACAGCTTGCTTTGTAAATGTTTATTCATGTATTCGGCAAAGTAGCTTTTCTGTAGTTTCCTGAATCTTTTAAGCAAAAGGCGATGTGTTGCGTCACTCACACTGCGTGACTTTGATGCCTAAACAACATTTTTGTCTTGCATTCACCATCGTTGTTGCAGTTATATATCCTTATCCTTCAAACAGCTTATCAATTCGTCTTGCCGTCGGAAGTCAGTCTGCATAACTGCAGCTTTTATTGTATTAACTGGTTTTTCAGGCTTTATTCAGCATCTGTCCCAGTACCACAGCATGTTTTCCTTCTTCCGTGAACTCAGAAATGCATTGATCTCTTCTATCATTTAAACACTGTCATCTTCCTTGTTACAGATCAACTAATCAAAGCATCAGAGTGTTAAAGGCTCCTCTTGGGAAAAATTTAAATTTGGTCGAATTACTCTGTATTTTCAAACCTTCTGCAAACAAATTATGCTTCTTTTACAAAAATTTTGATTAATCATGATTGGCAGCTCTTAGTCATGTTTATGGTAAAAGGATGAAAAATGGTAAATTCTGGTTTATTTCTCTTGTCGCTGTCAAATTTATTTCTAGGACTCACTGCTATATTCAGTCTGGATGCGTAGAGTGTTTGGAAATGGCTTGGATAAACACCTGAAAGATACCGAATGATTGTTGGTTGTGTAGCAGGACAAATAGAATAGTCCGCTCATTGACAGAATGGTGGTGAAAACTTTTTTCAATAATAAAGTTATGGTTTATTTGTGCAATCCTAGTGACGTGACAAATCGTAAGGGCAGGCATCGCAAAACAAATTAGCTTTGTCGATTTCAGTCGCTCACTTTATTCAACCCAAAGAAACTTCATTACAAATTAATGACGCAGCGATAAATATAGTAATATAAACATAAACATAATAGGGTGAGTGAATTCCAGCTTGATATATAAAACCGTGTTGTGTCAATAAGCATTGCAGCAGTGCGCAATGAGTTTTATAATTACCATCTCGTAATTCCCATCATATATCCTTGTTTTTACCGAAGTAAGGTCAGTGTCGGAAAAGCGGAAGCAATTTTTGTGCAAATATTTTAATTCAAGTTGTATTGAAATGATGTATATAGTTCTTCTTTACACATTTAATTTGTGATGTTCTTTGTTCCTTAGTAATGAGTACATTTCTCCAACACGTGAAATGATAGCGACGTAAACATTTTATATCTCCGTTCATGATTAGTCTGTGCATTACCATGCCTACCTATACCCACTGCAACGATGTAATCCTGACCGCCCTAACTTCTGCCAATTGACTATAGCAATATAAAACTTTTAATTACCGTTTATCAGTACCCACTATAAAAAAAATGGGGCCCATTACAACCAGGTCAATTTTTGGTAAAAGCATACTGCTCGACTTCCTCCAAACTGAATTAATCACATACGACCCAATTAAACCACTCCGTCCAGTTTACTCGAACTGATTCGAATATCAAACTAATAAACGATTTCAAGAATCGTTTCAACAACAGCAAGATCATCCCACCAAATCTTTTTCTTAGCGTTTGTCACACGAAGTCGTAGGGTCCGCTATTGTAGAGCGTCGCCTTCAAGTCACAGTCCATAAGCCAGAAACCTTTGCTCATGATTCGCACATACCAGGTCTTGTCCATGCACATCATCGCTGGAGTACGCCCTAGTATTCATACAACTGTGACTAGACTTACCCGACCGACCGCTTACGATCGATAAAATCACCGGCCCAAATTTCTCACAAAATCGAAGGTGATATATTTAAGTAAAATTCCTGAAACTGTCAGGAATTTATTGATCGTCGGCAGTAAGTTCATATGACTAACATCAGCGTCCATCAAACTCGCGGTTCTAGAGTTTAAACTAACAGCAACGGTAGCCATTATCTTCTTCCTCAGGACTTTCAACCGAATACTGCCAATATTTTTATATATTAATGTGTTGGCAGAAACAAAATTTACTACACAAAATGGAAAAATGGTAATTTAAGCTTATCCTACATTTCGAACAGCAGCGAAATTTAAAGCATGACTTTGAAAACAGCGTGTAAAAAATACGGAGCGAAGCATCCACCAGAGCCCTGCATTACAAGTTTGGTTTACAATGTACAAAAAAATACAATTAAAAGCACATGAATGTAAAATCCCCGAACATTTACTTTGTTATTTCTTTTCATTGATAATCAGTAATGATTAATTCAGGTACAATTTGGCTTAATCTCACTGCCCAAACAATGTACGCTAGGAGAGGCCAATTCAGCGGAGTTCCCTTTATTACTGTGGTAATAAATTTCTATATTCCAGTTGAAATAACAAGCTTAATTTTCAAAAAAGAATTCCTGAAATGTCTTCCACCATAAAAAACTTGAAACAAAAGAGCGCAACAGGAACTAAAACAAAATGGAATAAAATAAAACTAGATCGCCAAGAGGAATACAAATTAAAAGCACGTAACGAAATTAAGATCAATAAGTTTCGTAATACTCTTCACCTGTTTCCACCTCTCCAGCTGTTTCAACCTGACCTTC
This sequence comes from Madathamugadia hiepei, assembly GCA_013365335.1. Taxonomy (NCBI): domain Eukaryota; kingdom Metazoa; phylum Nematoda; class Chromadorea; order Rhabditida; family Onchocercidae; genus Madathamugadia; species Madathamugadia hiepei. The sequence goes on from JABVXS010000054.1 coordinate 51,803, forward strand.
ATCTACAACATAAACATTTTCGTACTCATCAGTAGTACGCAGTGGTACATGCCTGTAATATACCGTATCTTCATCATAATCTTCTGTGTCATACATCTGTCGTCTCTGCTGCCGACTACTCGCCTGAAACATTATAAATGATACCATACAAAACGAATCTAACCTTTGCCGCAGAAAAAAAAATCGAAACATTCATCAGGAACGTACAAATCACTGAAAATGGAAACAGAAACATACCGAATCAGCGTGCATTCTTTCTGGTATATTTGAAAAAGGTGGTAACCACTGCGCATAACGTGAGCCTGGTCCACGGCGTTGAAATTTTTGTACAACATCAGGGTCACCCTCTTTAATTTGTATCATCATACTATTCAAGTTTGAAATTGAATTTTGCGTTGTACGAAGCTAAAAAAAAGTTATAAATAATGGCCAAAAATTATTAAAAGTAAAGACTTGAATGATTTGAGTAAAATATAAAATGATAAAAATCCGAACCAAACCTACCGCTCTCAACACCATATCCATTGTCTCATCATTTAAACGATAAAGTTGTTCAGATACGTTGTCAAACAAAAACGAACAAAGTCGGTCAATATTTTTCATCCTTATGTCAATTTCATCAGAATTTGGATGTAATGGTCCATAGCGCTGTTCTAGTGCAATTTCACTTTCTTCTCTGCTTGGGCCGCCTCTGATCTAAACCAGAAAAATATCAATTTAAGCAAGTGCAAATTCTCATTATACAGCTTGTGTAACGGAATCCAAGATACCAAACATTATTTAGTAACTTCCAGGCATTGGAAATCATGTTTGAAATTTCCCTTGCCACAGTGTTAAATTCTATTCCAACTAGATGTCGGGAAATTTTTGAATTATGAAAACGCATCAGCACAGGCCACAAACATAAAACAATTTACTACGATACTTCATCAAATCCATTCGTATTATCGTTATCAACATTAACGAAATTGCCACCATCGCTTCCTGCGCTTTTATTATGATCTGCAACCGACGTATATCACATTTTGAAATTCATGAAGATTGTTAAAAGTTTGACGAATAATACCTTCACTACTCAGCTTGAAAAATAAAAAAAAAAAGAGAAAGAAGACTAACCCTGTAGATCTACTGGAACACTCCTGTGCAGCACACCTCTGAAAATCCTTAGATTTAAAAAAAAAAAACTGCCAATTCTTACTAGAAGAATTTTTATGACTTTTAGAATGATAGTAAAAAGCTAAACAAAAAAAGCTTAAAAAAAGTGTTGTAAAGAAGCTAAAACCAAAACGTACCTCTTCGGACGTGTGAGCCTAACACGTGCCGAAACTTTCTCCGAACTGGTAGCTGGAAAAACAAACCTAGGATCCAGTGCATGACCAAAATGGGTTAACTGCCCATTCACTTCGATAGATCTACAACAAGTCACTATGATATTTCAACCCGATGAGAGATAAGTGGAAAAACTTTCGGAATGTTCTAAAATTTTCAAAAATGTATAAAACGATGTTAGTTCCTTACCCATCATCACATTCTGTATAAAACAAGTGAGCTGGACACATTGCACCAATTTTGGCAGTACCTTTTCGAGGACGATTCCGCAACGAACCTCCTTTGCTTACCCTTTAATTTTAAGCAGTTCATCATTTCTTTAAAATGAGGTTAGTAAAAAAATTTATCACAAACGACCAAGTGATTACAACGAACGTTTTTATCTACACAGAGTAACCCCATAAACAAATGCATTTCTCGGCATATTTCAACAAATCACCTTATTGCTCCAGAACGATTGCAATACAATTGTCGCTTGTTTTCCGACTTCCTATGCAAAACAAACCCCATATTTCGAGTAACAGCTAAGTCATCCAGATAGTTCTGGAAAAGGAAATGTTCAGACAAACTGAAAACACAAAAATTTGTTCTGCAGCAAAAAATTCTGCATTTTTGTTTAACTCCGACTACATTTTTACTCTGTTATGTCTCCCATTTTCCTTACTCAAATACATAGCGACACTAAAAGCTCTTTAAAAAAAAGAGTTAAAACACAAATTAAAAGTGTGGAAGAGAAACCTGAAATTCTCCAGTGTTTTTGAATTTTCTTTTCACGTAATGCAGCTTTATACCGTGTTCGTCTGCCACATGTTCATTTAGTGTATGGATTGTTGTTGCACGATGCTCACAACCAGGACATTTAACGGACGCCTAGATTGTATTAATTTGAAGGAAAAATTCAAGATAAATGTTTGGATACCCGGTACAGCACAAGGTATCAAAAAATTGCCTTCATTTGAGACCCAGACCATTCCAATCACAAATTCAACGACATGAGAAGCCAACAATGATGCCTTTAGCGTCTTTGGAAAATATTTTTTTCCAGAAAGATTTGGTATGACAATAACTTACACGTATAACAACTCGGTGCACTTTGAATCTATGAGCATTCATGCTATTATGATTTGCGAAATAACGATTACAACGATCGCACTGCAGCTTTCTTTTTTGTGCAGCTCCAGATTTCTGATTTTCATCCTTCTTTAAACCCTCATTAGCATTCTACAAATAAAAAGCTTTGTAATTTATAGAACAAATATACGTTTTTATCCCCGAATTTACGAGTTAAAACTCAATATTTCTTAGTTTACAAAACCATATATACGAAGTATCAAGTCTTACATAACAAAAACCAAGTTTTCTCAAGAGGCGAAAATGAGCCTTTGGACTATTAGTCTCCTATTGAAGATAGATTTAAGTATCAACGCAAGATGCATGGATAGAAGATAGAATGATACTGACCTTCCCTCGCAATCTTACTTATTTACATTTTTTTTTAAATATCTCTACAGACAAAGAAAAATTAAATGTGCGTATAGAAAAATCAGAAACATTTATACAACTGAAACTGCAAACAAAATTTGAATACTGTATTACCAAACATACTTCATTAAGTCCTTCCTCTTCCTCGCGCTCTTCTACATCAACCATCTCTTCGTCATCGAAAAATTCATTTTCATTATCATCTTCACCTTCTTCATTCGTTTCCTCGTGTCCTACGGACAGATTGCCGTCGAAACTTTCCTTAAAATTAGTCACCATTAATGATTCCTAGCAACATACATTTTGGAAATGGTACAGTTATCGCACTCATGTGTAGGAAAATCGAAAACCACATAACCTTAAAAAACTCCTTATATCTCATATTTTGGAATGAAAATTAGTTCTGAAATAGACTAGCGCAGTCTCAACGTGAGTTTCACCTTTCGCATGCTAGCTGAGTGGTTTCTTTGTGATCCTTCCCCTTCTTCAGACTCTTTGGCTTCTGGTTCAAAACCGGAAATGTCGGACAAATTTAGACGTGCAGCATCTCGACTCGTTTCATTAATATAATCGCCATATCGCTGTGGAGCCTTATGAGCACGTCTAGGCCTTCTACTCCGTTCACTTTCAATACCTGAAGAAAACTAACCCGAATAAATGAGCGGTGCTGCAACTATTTGGAAGATTTTCGAGAGCTCTCCCATTTTGGAATTGACACTGATTTTTTGCAACTGCACAATTCAAACTAATGCAGCTTACTTTCATCATCACTAGTGAGTTCAGCTTTAAGATTTTTCCGCCCGTTACGTGTGGCCATTTGTCTGGATTCAGCAGGGTTGATACTGTTCTGAAAAACAACTAAATGTTAACTATTTTTTCTGAAGTAAAGAGTGTCTGAGTAAATTCCCGCTGTCAGTGCTTTTTTATTACTTGAATATCCATAAAAATTCAGTACAATTTTAGAACCTTATTTTTTTTCATTACGGGCTGAATGATTCGACGTTTGCGAGTACGTGGAATCTGAAGAGGAGTACTTTTTTTCACACATTTCCGCAGGGTTTCAAAAGCAAATCGAAAATCAGGTTTTGAAGGATTATCCACAGGTTCCAATTTTACCAGCCTTGGCTTCTCTCCCGGTGTGCTTGATTTCATTAACATCATAACTTTAGCATGAGGAGGAATAGTTCCACGAGAAGCAAAAGATGACCCAGATCGATATGCATCATACGTTTCCGCACTGCTTTCCAATGCTTAAATGGAAATGATCGGATGAAGAGGAATCTATGACCAAATGTTTACTTAAACAGCAAATGAATTGTTCACGCAGAAGTCTGCCTCAACAATTTATAATTATAATGTGCTACTTAGCGTTTTACACTTACAAGGATTGATACCACCACTTTCATCGACTGTCTCATAAACTTCGCAAACAGGCGGTCCATCACTATAAGCCTCATCACCAGCTGTTTGACTCCGTTCAATACGCCGACCGTTTCCGGGATCGACAGTTTCGTAGAGATAATTCTCTTCCATCACCATACTCTCCAGCTCTCCTCTGGTCACTTCTTTCTGACTTGCCTGTTGCATCCTTCCGGTCTTTGATAACGCTATATACACAATGTAGAAACAACCGCATAACAGGAACATATATCGCCCACACTTACTCCATTTGCTAATATAAAAGCAACGCTTACCATTGTGATGTCAGCTACTCATGGTTCCACGGACCTGCACCCAACCCTTTTCTTCTTGTACGGTACCACCACTGGTCATGCGTACCAACCTCAGTTCTAGGCAACCCTGCCGTATCAACCTAAGGCCCCACCCACCCAAGAGTGCTGCTACCCCCGCCAACCGTGCAAATGATGCAGCTCTACTGCCTGACACTCAACAAACTTCGTGTTCGGCATCAACAAACTTCGGCTTATTCAGACGAGCGACGAGCAAATAAAGCTACACTTGGGTATCTGCCGTCTCCCATGGTCCTTTCCATTGTTGTTTGCAAGGAAAAGAAATGTCGGCGGTGGCTAAAGTTGGAGCGCGAGTGAGGAAAAAGCCAGTTATCAAAATCATTCATGATCCGTTATACAAAGCTATTGTTAAGTAAGTTTACTTTCACATTAAGGCACAAATCAAGAAAGCGAGCAACGGGCAGCTTCTTACTTTTTTAATGCCGTTCATATTTGTATCACTTACGGTGGTAAATGTAACAACACGTAATTGATATATTCTAACATTTTACTTTTATTTGGTCGTCGATAAAACAAGTTAGCTGTTCACGGTTAGCCTGTGCCGGTTGTTGGTGCTTCGTCTCTTTAAATAAACGAAAAATTAGTCGTAATTACTTTTTTAAGATCACTCAGCATTTCTCGCTTTTATAAAACTAGTTATGATAGTAGTATTAACTTCTGGTCAATTGTAATTATTCGAATTGATTTTGAACTATCACTGTCCAAAGCACATGATGCTTTTATTTCGAATAGTGGTAAAATTCCCGCTTATTCATATGTGCATATGCTTTACAATACTGTTTGTTTCTGTTTTGCATATTTCTATTACCTAATATCAAAGTTTTTTTTCTCCAATGGACTAATTCTGTAGAGCGCAGATGGCTACAGCTGCACCACCGCTGGGGCCTGATCTCGGTAAAAGGGGCATTAATGTGGCCAATTTTTGCAAAGATTTCAATCGAGCTACAAGTAATATCATACCTGGTAGTTTTTTATGCATTCACTACAGATTTTAAATTTGTTGTCGAAGAATGCAGATTATCATGTTTTTATGGTGGGTAGGTTGCTTAGACTATCGACTGATATCATATTTCTTCGGAACTAAAAAAGAAACGTTCATGTTACCTGTAGAACATTTAGGACACCTATTTTATTTCAGCATTTTTTTTTCTAATTTTTGTAAGGAACTAAAACTATTTGGAACCGTTTAAAATATGATTGTGAAGTGTAGGAACCCCATTGCCAGTACGGTTAACAATAAATCCTGATCGTACTTATGACATGGAGATTTGTACACCGACGTCTATGTGGTTACTGATGCATGCAGCAGGGATAAGACGTGGAGCTACAAATTCACGTAAGTATTATTGATTGGTGACTGTAACTGTGTTTGAAGTTCGGAATGTGTAATATTATTGGCTATTAACTAAGCGTTTAACCATTGAACCTCTTTTCTAATTGGTTGATCAAATTAGGACTTTACAGAGAAACTGATTATTTTATCGTAAACCACTTTTTGCACTGTTTCTCTTTTGATTTGTATAAAAAGACCAGCGTGTTGAAATTTTAAATGGTCTTGCAGAGTTTCAGATGAGGAAATTTCTGGTATGATTACGGTGAAGCATATTTACGAGATAGCAAAAATAAAGGCTGCTGATAAATGCTTAGTTGGTGTTCCATTAAAAGTTAGTCGTTTTCAAATAAAATGAGTATTTTAGTGTTGAAATTCCGATGAATTCGTTAGCTCATTAATTATTTCATATTGTTAGAAATTGTTTTATTGCCGAAATAAATTTTTACTTCAGTTAATATGCGAACAGCTCATCAAGACAGCCCTTACAATAGGGCTTAAAGTTGTTCGCGAAAACCTTGATCCAGTGGAGTATCGTAAATTTCTAGAAGAACGGAAGTTGACTGTCGATAGAGAACTAAAAAAGATGGAAGAAGAGAAAGCTGCCAAGGTGCTCAGGATGACACCTACTAGTTCTGCTCTATGATTTTGTTCTCTGTGAAAGATGTGAAAATGCGATCAAATTATTAATGTGAAAATGCGATCAAATTATCTGTATTCATACATGTTTTTAGACCTGCATTTGATAGTTATGGAAAAAATTTTAGTTTTCATAATACTTTCTGCATTTTTTTAGTTGATATTCCAGACATGTTGTGTAAAGTAAGATGATGACAGCAGCTTAGTGCCATAAGTTGCACTGGCAAATAAGTTTGTGCAAAATTTTTTTCGACTGATCTTTTGGAAAGCTCAGGATTTAACATTTACGAAATCTAATGAAGCGTATTGCACGTTTTATTATGATGACCTTTTCTGTATCATTTAAATGAGATTTAATGAGAATTAGGATACGTCTGGCTTCTTTACGTTGATAGTTTACATACCTCAAACCACTCAAAATATTTTTATTGTGGAAAGTTTTAGTTTTTTTTTTTTTTTGTCAGTGCAAAAAAAAAAAAACATATTTGCTATGCTCGATTTGTAAAGCGTTGTTGTAGATGGTGGAAAATTGCTTCATTGCATTTGATCATTATGTTTCATGGGCCATTTCTTATCCCATGTTTTCCGAAGATAACGCGGCTGGTTGGCTAACATTGAAACTTGAAGAAAAAACTTGGAAAACAGAATTGACTACAAGTTTATGTTATCTAGCTTTATTCCGGTTCATGTTCTAAATTTTATAGTTGAAATCTGGACATCATGACCATCGCTTCCTTGTTCTTCATCATTGTATTGCTGAAGATAAGATATTTACGTCGGATAACAAAACTGATTTTGTAGATCACATAGTCATTTGCATGTAAAGTGCCTGGTGGGAAAAGGGCTGTCGCTGTTCATTTGGCACTGTTAATACGTCGGATGGTATAAAAGAAGGAAGGTGAAATTGGCGGTAGAACTGATCACTGGCCATGCAATTTTTTCTTTGGCTTCAAAATGGTCACGAACTGCTTCGATATTTTTTATCAGAGTGAAACTGACTCACAATTAAGGAGCACAAGACACGTTTTAGTCGCTTAGAAGGCATTGAAGGAAGAGACGACAAGACTGGGGTTGACACGCGATCTGGCCACTTGCGTGATCATCGAAGGATGTCTCACTTTTTCACTGCACTCGTATAATTGCTTGGATCGCATACTTGCCCACAACTTGCAGAAGTTTCTTGAAGAGTAGTGGCCACACCCACAAAATTGAGATGACGCGCATCGCATTACATCGATAGACACAATGCTGAGTGGCTGTTGTGGAGCAGTAGGGTTTCCCCGGTGAGAACGTTTGGCTCACGCATGTGTTTTTCACACTCTCGATCCTAAACTCCCATGTTTCTCCAAAATTATTGACACATTAATATTCACGGTTATTAGCCCTAAGAAGGTGACATCTCATGGATTTTATTCGATATTCTTTTTAAATTCCTTTGAGCAACATTACGATCGTTGACTTTTCTTTTTGCAATTTTAACTGGGATTTGAAAACTTTCACCTCACTGTTCTTCACTTCATTACGTCTTCAATGTCCTTTTTTTCTCCCAGCTTCTGGCGAACATATAAAACTTTCAAATGTTTGCGCTATTCTGAGTGAAACGTAATGGTTTTTGTTTCTTGAAATCGTTAATGTTTTTTTCCAGAAACACGGTGACATGGCGGACCATTCCTCCCAAAGAACTGCAAGTATATTCGGTTAGGAAGCTGCACTTTTTTTTCTTTACCAATTTTAATCATTTCAAAGCATTTAGATTAATCAAAATATGGATCATTACAGTCAGCAACATTCAGATTAGGCCAAGAAATTTTGAAACTAACACTTGCTTTTTTTCTATAAGAAAAAGTATAATGTTGTTGGGATGACAAGTCTCACTGATAGGTCTTATTTTCTTTCTTTGTGAAATAACATTTGTTTGTTGAATTGATTTAAGAAAATAAACTTTTTTTGAAGTCTGTTATTAGATTCTGAATGCATGGAATAAAAATAGGAAACGTGTTATCGTCGTCGTCGTTTGAATAACTGATTGTTTAGAGGAAAGGTTCCTTTTCCCAAGACTTCAAACAAACTTTCGCACATCTACTTTTGTGTTATGAACAGTTCTTCAAAATGATTTTAATTTCAAGTTTTCATTTAGTATAATTTCCCTATCACATTTTTGTTGGTAACGATATCTAAATGGTTGACAAAGTATGTGTCCTAATGATGAATTTGCATAGATGATGAAAAGTTTTAAAGCTGAAATAGGGGTAACGGGTCTATTATTTCAACTGTGATAGTATTGTCCAAACCGCTGTATGGACTGCTGCGAATCTCAATGCTTCCAGCAGCCTTGCAGGTGAAATTCTATAGAAGCTAATAGAAAGCCAGTCGATTTTCATTTTTAAATTTTAAAAACCAGATGATTTTATTAATGGGAAGAATGGTAGGTTTTGAAAAAAAGTTTGGAAGTGATGTTCAGTAGTCTATGGTTCAGAGCTCAAGTAACCCAACCAAGATTGAGTTGGGATGATAATTATCATGATTGTGGTTAATGTATGCTGGTAGGAAGTATTGTCTTCACACGTCGCGAAAGATTTTACATTTTCCACCACTGGAAAATAGTTCTTCGATAGCAATTGATGCATAATTAATTGTAAATGGATTCCAGTATGGATTTGAAATAAGTTTGGTGGCAAAAATTTTTTTTGGTAATTGAAAGTGGGGGGAATTCCATCTTAATTGATGAGGATTTTTTTAGTGCTGCTTACAGAGTCTTTCTTACCAAGTCATATCCCGCAAATAGCGTTGGTGTGACTTATCCTTCTCCCGCCCTGTCTTTGGTGCTTTTTGTCGTGTTGCAAAACATATCCGCTCCTTTTTGTCGAAAGAAGTGCGACAAAAACTGTAGCGGAACTAAAAAATGCAGATGTCCATATGCGCACCCTGCCTCTTGTTGAGGATTGGAGTAAGGATGAAATGGAATGTTTTAACACTGTCTTCCGAAGTTGCAATTTGTTAATAGGAAGCGAAGGACTGGTGGAATTCCGGGATAAAAATGAGTTATCTACTCCTGAGAAGGTAGAGTGAGTGCTGGAATAAATAACTATGAAAATGTCGTTTCAAGCAGAAATCGCTTGAAGTTTTAGGAAGCGAAGGACTGGTGGAAATTCTCTTCAATGATGTCTGGAAGATTGGTATCTGGCGCTAGGAGGTGTGGGGCTTGAAGATTAGACGAATAGGGTCAAGAAGTAGTTTCCGGGATAATATGCAAGAACAAACAGCTAGACTGGTATGAGGCTTGAATCATTGTCTGATAATGTGAAACCGTGAGCTAGCAGTTTAGGGATGACGCTGTATTAAATTGAAGGTTAAAGGAATCGCCACCACCTGACATCTTTTCATGGACCCTCCCTCAGCTTCTGCCTCCCCTCACTATTCGAGTTTTAAGTAATTGGCTCATTTGCGAACATCTGACATTCTTTCCAATATATATCTAAAACTCAACAGCAAAAGTCAATGGACGAGAGCAGTGAAGCTTCAAGCCTTCGATAGCTTTGGCTTACGTTTGTCAAAAACGTTTGAAAAAAAGTGGGAAGAGTTCAACGATAAACCCTTTCAGTTGCATAACCACTGCCCACAAGGCTACTGCTATTCAATCCATTTGCCGCAATAATTTCTGGTCGCAAGCTCACAGTGCCATTCAAACCATCTCGGATATGACTTGATGGCTCACCTAGGCTCTCCAAGTCTGTCATTGTTCCTAGTACCCTGAGCAGTGGTACAGCAATATTGGGATATGGTAGCATGCAACAATGAATTTCAATGCTAATCCTGAAATGAGTTGATCCTTTTTGATGATAACCAAGTAGCTGGAAAACTTCAAGTGATTTATAGGGCGGGAAAATTAAAAAATGGATCTACAGGTGACACTGTTTCCGACGATGAAATACACCATTATTACAAGATTAACATCACTAAGGAATTGTAAATAGTAATTGTAAACACTTCTACTCATTAAACTGTTCAAAACTTATTTCAACTGACTGGCAAAATCTTTCCGATTCTCCAAAAAGAAAATTTTTCAGCAAGATGTTCAACTTATCCTCTTTGACAGAAATTTGTGATGAATGGGGCGAATTCACGAATACCTAGATTGAATCTGCATTGGTCCTATATCGCATTCCTGTTAAAAAAAAAGTCTCTGTTCTTGTAGTTACGCAGATTTGTCGGAGACAGTGACAGTCGTGATATGGTCCTTTCAAGCTTAACGATGAGCGGTCAGGCTGCTCTATCGGCAGGCACTTTGGAACTGGAATCCGGATTGAAAATCAATTTCGTGGCACCTGCTTATGCAGCTCCGGTAATGGAAAATTCATCGGTCGAGGATAGTATAGGCTCAGTTTCACGAAAAAGAAGCTTCGTAGAAGGTGAGATTTATTCACCCTGATTGATGAGGTTTACAAAGAGAAGTTTAATGGTATTGAGCATTTGAAAACTTTTTCTAAATAAATTTCAGTTTGTACTTTCTTTGCTATAACAATCCGTTCTATGCTTTTTCTCTTGTTTAAACCGTTCAGTTTTAAAATAGTTCAGAAAGTTTTCTATATTCAATATCGTTTGAAAATGCACTGTGTTCAGAATGAAAAATGTCAGTTTTTTAAACTCAAAAGACCGAACTGTTCATTGACACCGAATATTTAATTGATTGACACTGTGCATTTATTCCTTTAATTCTCACTCTTGTTAAAACATGCAAAAAATATCTAAAAGATGGATCTGACAACACAGAAATTTCAAAAAGCCGTTTCTTACTATCCATTTTGAAATTTTTTTTTTCTCTTTTTCTTCCTACATATAATGTTTTAAAAGAATGAAAGTGTAACAAGTTCATTTTATGAAGTGCCTTTTTCGCTCGCGATTATACAACAAAATTTTCAAAGAAATTTGAGCGGAAAATTCGTGAGTTATGAACTTTTGTCCGTAGGGAATGATCCACGAGAACAATGGAAGGGTGTTTTTGGGATGTGTTACGCGCTGGATCATGCTGTACGATTTGAAACAGATGACTTAGTGAAAGGATGCAAAGTTCTGGAGGTAAAGGTAGATTTCGTTCACCAAGCTTATAATCATGATGTGCAACTCTGAAATCCATGTAGCCATTCCACACGTAATTGTACTGCAGATTGGTTTTTGTACTGCTCTTCCATCAATCTTTGCTTTAAAAAACGGAGCAAGACATATAACGCTGCATATTAGTGTAAGTTTTTTTCTACTAAATTAAAAATTTTTTCGCACACCTGTATTAGATAGAAGGAAGTTATAAGTGAGTCGTAAATTACTACCGGCTAAGCTTAGATAGGAAGGGGAGAGGAAGACTAAGCTTAGATAGGAAGGGGAGAGGAAGAAGTTAAGAGTTTACAATGAATGAATTAAAACAGTTCTCAGCTGTTGAATATAGAACAATAAAATGATGGAATCGTGTGTGAAATCGACGCTTTCTTGGAACAAAATCAGGAACGTGCAACACAGAATCCTTTACAGCCCTTTGGAAGGCCTTTGGAAATTGGTGAGAGCAAATGAGTAGGTTTTAAGATGTTCCGATGTATCGTTTCCATTTACAGAGCATTTTGTGGCATGAAAATGTTGTCAGTGCAGATGCATGGCAGTTTGCTTTTTTTTAGAAAGACTTTTCATTTTCTGGATCAGTGTCAAAACACTTATCTCAAAATGAAATAAACATTTCACTATTTAGGTTCGAAGTTATTTTTGCTATTGAATTCTTTGATAACGAAAAGAATCGATTTGAAGAAATTCATGATTTCATCGACTACGCGTTAGCCAATAATGGCGTTTGGTATGTTTTCGAAATTCAAAAATGCAAGTCTTGAAGCAGTTTGGTAATCATCTTGAGCAGGAAGAACGAGGAGCAATCAGAACTTTCTTGAGACTTTATTTCAAGTATTCAGAGCGAATTATTAATTGCACAAATGCAGTTTGCAGAAAAAATTTGTGAATAAATTTAAATCTAGATTTTGTTTCTAGTTTTTTGGAATCTCGAATGTTCTACATCAGCAGCGAAAGCAGTTTGCATGAATTTTTGGATCTGGTTAAGACAAAAGGGAAATTTGATGTTTATACCCGTTGGTCGACCCCAAAATCAGAAATTATTCAACGAAGAGTAATACAGCTGACTCGAGCCATAAGATGAATTTCTTCAAAACACTAACCAAAAATAGTTATTTCTGCACCAAGCTCATGCATAATATATAATTCAGGTTGCATGGTTCCGGCTTCCTTATTTTCTATATTAATTTTTCGGATTTCGAAAAAGCTCCCTGAGGAACTAATTTTGTTTTATGCAACATTCTCGCCAGCAAAAATTCCCAGAATTTTCAAGTTATCTCAGAAGTAGGATATTCTGACTCCCCAAAAATTTCTTTGAATTCCTCTACCTCCAAAGGCTGGAAACTCGAAAACCTCCATTCGACAGTTTTTTTCAGTTCCTTTCATCGTATTAGAGCACTGCGGAGCAAGAAACATTGTCTTTCTGCACTTCTATTTCATTATTTCCTTTTATTTAATTTTTATATTCAAAGCTGGCGACTTGCCTTCTGGAGTATCTCATCAAAAGCTTTCAATTTGATTCTGTTGCATTCATAACTGATGAAATATTGTTAGCTATCTACATTGCAAAGAGCTGATGATTTTCCTCAGTTTTTCTCATAATTAGCAAAGTAACTTTACCATTTAGTCCTATATGCAATCAACGAAGAAATAAGGCATTTCAATGTTATAAAATGGAGAACCAACAGAGCGGAAAATCACATAAGATATAGCTGAAACGCATCGTACTGCATGTAGGTCGGGTTTCTGTGAGATAGTATGAGTAATTCCTCTAATATTATCACAAAAGAGAAAAAATATGAAACATAAGTCATATGAAATCTAGGCGCTGAAAAGGAGACGGAATACAAGAAGAACAACGAATGAGTGAGTAGGATACCGTATAGTATAAACTAAACCAATACAAAACACAATATGCTTTGGAGAAAGTTCGAGTAATCATAAGCTGCTGAATAACATTGTCAAAAAGTAAGGCCAGGATTCGAATAATTTTTGAAACGATTCATCCAAAATTAAAAAACCTTTGGGGGGTTGAAAAAAGCGCTTTAGATGAGAAGTTATACAAACTATATGAGTTGTGAAGATAAGTTTTTTTTTAGTTTACAAAAGACTTTTGATTATCACAAATTTGCTATGTGTTCCAATTTAAGCTGGAAGATTAGCCCATAAGAGGTGGCCCAATATAAACCATAGACACTTCAGTATGACCATACACAGCGCACATGGCAGGGAATAATTTTAGCAAAGGTAAGCGATTAAAAGCAATACCTAGAAATTCATTGCCTTTCTCGAAATACATGGAGTGTTGCTCACAATCCACTACCATTCGAATTCTTTCTCCCATCTGAAATAAATTTGAATGCAAAATTAAAACGTAAAATTTTGGGACGTGCATAATGAGTTGAGAATGGCATAATGACATTCATTCATTATCAACCATCAGTTCTATTACGAACTTTAGCGATTTTTATGGATGAAGGATCTGTATGAGGCGCGCTCCTGAGCGATTCGTTTCATTTCA
>JABVXS010000055.1:0-65644 GCA_013365335.1 Madathamugadia hiepei
CTTCATACACATCCTTCATTCATCAAATCGCTAAAGTTCAGAATGGAACTGATGGCCGATAATGAAATGATAGTTAAATATTTCCAAATAACCATTCTCAAATCTCTTATTAACGGATAACGCACTGCGAAATAGTGCGTTACTTGTTGAAGACTGGAAAACCCGGAATCGTGGGCTAACCTGATGAACCATTATACCACCAGTCAGCATGGTTCTTTTACGCATTTCGTGACCTGTTTCGCCTTGCGGTGTCGTCGCATCGCTTCAGCTAAAATAAGGTACGTTCCGAATTGTATTTCATCAAATGTAGTAAATTAAGCCGGAATGTAAAACCTTCCAGAAATCCAGATTTTGAAAAGCTGACTCAGAGGTCCAAAAATTTGTCCGCAGTTCACAGTTAAAAACATCGCCACCCAGCATTGCAACAAGACGTCCTAACACAAAGTCACGAACCTACTGCGTGTGATTTAACACACGGGAACTGTTTCGAAAGAGTTTTACAAGTGTCACTTGCATCAATTCACAATAGTTCCGTTTCTTTGTAAGCAAAACAGTCAACAAAGGAATCAAGTTTGAGATTTTACCACTGTAAAATCAGTAACTTGGCGGTGCAGTGATGAGGATTTCATTCGCCTCTCGAACAGATACGACAGGATGTGACAACTCGCAGATCACCCCCAGTGTTGAAATATGCTTTACACACATAAAATGTTTAAACATTTTATTCAACAGTACAGATTTTTAACGTATTAATCCCACAACTTCTTCGGCAAATGAAAATGAAAGATGGCGTTGTGTGCTTTTGTGAATATGTTAGTCACACGAGTTTGGGATTCTTGAGGAGTTACAGCGATGACGCATTCGTCGAATTTCTGATTTGCCACATCATCCGTGATATCCGGAACCGTGTTGATCATTTTTGGAGCACTAGCCACCTGTAAAAATACAATAAAATTTAACACTAAAGTTTAAAAAATATAACAACTGAATATATTTTTACTGTTTTAGCCAGAAAATGAGAATTACCTTTCGACGGATCCATTCCCGGAAAATGCCAGTTTCCACAAACCACTCCGTAAATCGTCGAGCAGATTTAGAAGTGTGAGAAGCAACAAGCTGAGCCTTGCTAATCCGAATAGATTCAAAATCACCGTTTGATTCGGCGATAAATGCCGCACAGATGCCACACCCTTTGTAGGGCCAAATCAGAGCTGCAAACCATGACATCATTGCCTGAAAACTTCCATTTGCATGAAAAAACCTCAGTAGCTGATTTCCCATCTAAAGATATATTAGAACTGCAAAACGAATCCTCACATTATCCGGATTCATTAACATCCCTCTCAGGGCAACTCATCTGTTACTCCAAAACAAAGACATACTTTCTGAAGTAAAAAATCAGCGCGAAGATCGTCACCAGCACTGATGGCTTCTTTGAGTTTTTTGACAAGACTTACTGCAAGCTTTTTGGGCATCAAAACTTTCTCGCATAGAGCGAATGCATTTTTCGTTTTAAAGTCAATGCTTTCATTTGCGGCATAGAGTTCAGTAAGCTTTGGCACAAATATACCGCCGTCGAGATCGACTATAACAAGGTCGTCCTCAAAACAAAGCATCTATCATTTTTGAATTTCATAATTTGACAGAAGTTGTCAGAAATTGCAATGATAACCCTTTCATGAGTTGTAAATTTTACCTGAGTGAGATCATCAGCGGATCCATTCTTGTCCTTGTCAATCAAAGACTTTAATTTATACAAGTTTGTCCTGAAATGCACTTAGGATTGAACAGCGTAAATGGTTCAACAGAAGTAAAAAAAATGATAAATTGAGAATCATTTGACCTTAAAAGCCCCATGAGATATGGCGTTGGAGAATTTACCATCTCTAGTAAAGAATCTGGCAAAACTGGGATTAACGTATAAGGCCACGAAAACGGATGTAATAGATAAGCGATCGATTGTACTGCGTGACAAACACATTGTACCTGTAACCAACCACTTGAGTAATCTTCGCCTCATTTTTTGCATACAATGCCATAATACCTCTTTATTCTGCATTTTCTGACTGTTTGAGAGAATCAACAAGATGATCCCTGGTTGCTTACAGGTGGGAAAAGTTTAAATACATCAGCAACTGAGAAATTACCGAGCCATCAGCGATGATAACTCGTTGTTCAGCCAATAATGCTCCAATTATAGCAACAGTGACTTCTGGTCCCATGCGTCGAACAACTGTCGCGCAATCTGATTCACCTAGTATAGGGCCCTGTCCATTGATTATAATATTTCGCTTGCCTCCGTCTTTTGCGTTTTCCAAAATATGCAAAGAACTACCTGAAATGAGATGGCATATACTCAATGGCTGTAATTAAAGACGAAAATGAAGTCCTTTGAAAATATTACGAATACGAAGTTGTAATTTCAAGTAAAACACAAAATTTTCAAGAGAAAATCTAAGCTTTCAACCGTCAGTAGGAAATGTGCATCGATAAAGAACATTGAGCAAATTCTTCAGTGTTCCCAAACTATCGCGCAAATGAAGCACACACTCTCGAGCAAGAGCAAAATAAAATAGTGGTGCATGAATCGGTGAAATAATTACAAAAACTTCCGGTAAAACACCATCTTTTGAATGTGCAGCTGTAATCAATCTTTTTCTTGACTGTTCACAAACTGAAATTATTTAAGCGAAACAAAAATACAACTGAAGTTAACTTCACCGGACTGTACCTGGTAAACAGTGCAGTCGATTGGCTATAGATGTGAGCTGCGAGTAATAAATGCTCAGTACAAAAAAGTCATTCTATTATCTCTTTTTCCTTTGCATTGAAGCCACGAAAAATATGAAAATCACGAAGCATAACTTATTTCCAGAAAATAAAGAAGCGAGAGCACTTTAAGCCACAGAGAAATATGAAAATCATTACCTTGCTCGCTGTCGCTCGCTTTGTATCGCCGTATTAAATGACGTACGCAGTATGCGAAAGTTCTGAAATTTAATAGCCAGGTTTGTTTCACTATATTCTTTTAAGGTAAATACCTTTCTGCTTTCAATTCTTTCCACCCCAACATTTATTCCAGTTTAATCAAATTTCACCAGTAGATTTCGCTGTTTTATTGCCGCAGCTCCTACGTTTTATTCATTTGCTAGCTTTTTTAATAAAATTTGTTCATAATTAAATTTAATCATGTGACATATACAGAAATAAACATTAAATTTTCAGAATGATAAAAATTCCTCAAAAACCGTTTGCAGCAAAATCCAACCTCCTGCCTGATTCATCAGTAAGAGTTAGTGTAAATTCTTCGTTGCCTGGCCAGCGATCACTTTTGATGAAGGCTTTAGCTCGAGTGAAGTCTGGGATAAACAAGTCTGGACAGTTGACCTGTGAATGATGTTGTTCATCCATATGTTGACCTGGAATTTGCATTCAAAAAGCAAGTTAACTCAACTTTCTCATCAACGTGAGCACTGCATTGGCATAGTTTCTATAATAAATGAGTGATGAATAACTTAACATATCAAGTTGAAAGAATGCCAAACCACTTACTGTTTTTTTCTGGATAGATATAAGCAACACGAGGTACATAATTACACCTGATGTTCTCGTAACGTAAGCTGTTCACGTCATTCCTAAAAATTTATATAGAAAAAATATTATATGTAAAAATCCCCCATTTTCGCTCGGCGTTATAAAAGCGTTTTCGTCAATACATAATTCGAAATGAAGTTCTGCTCAATAACGTTATTACAAAACATAGCTTGAAATTCATGACACTGGCGAACAGTCCACTGCAACAGAAAAGTGTAATAGCTGCAGTAGAAATGAAAAAAAAATTAACACTTTATGAAAATATTGATTTTTAAGATGTTCACCTTTTAACGAGCTTTACAATGAGGGTGCTGTCAAATAGGTGTGATTCCATACATCCATGAAAAGCATTGAAAATTTTTGGATCCAATGTTCTTCAACCAACCAATTTTGTCGAATTAATTGCCTTTTATGCTCAAAATTAATATTTTGCTTTCATCCTGAATTTTGACACTCTTTTCAATATGCAAATTAGAAGTATTTACATTATTATGAACAGTGTAAAATGCCATTGAAGTTCGTCTGTGATTTCCTTCGTTAAATGCGTTTATTCCGAAGTAAAAGTAGACAGAGAAAAGAGATTGAACTATTGGAAACGAATTTTGGCCGCACCTTTCGTGCAAAGTATAAAGAAGACGATTTGACTTACTGAATAACAGACGTGTGACAAGCATTGTTTAGAAGTTTAGCTCTTGGCGATACTTTCACGAGAATGCTGATTGGACAGAACAAATGGATACTTTGCCGTTATAAAGACATTCCTTAAATGGCATTAGCTTATTTTGGAATTTAACAATAGTTTGGAAATGAGTTCATGGCGCTTTACATATGACATGCGAGAAATGATCACGCCAAATAGATCCAACCAATATGACGCGACAACAGCACAATCCATTCAGAACTGATCAGTCTTCTCGTCCACCATTTTCTGCGTAATCATGGTAACGTAATTACAGTCATTACGTAGGAAACTGAATCAAATTGGAATAGGCACGTGTTATGTCACAGGTACGATGATTCATGGGCAGGCATACAGGAAAGCTGACAAATCAATAGAAATCTCGTATAGAGAGGGAAATTGGTTTGTTCAGTTTTTTTTTTTTAATTCTTTGCAAATAATAAAAATGCACAGATAATGTGTGTTTAAGTATTACAATAGTTATGCACCAGACAACACTGGCGAGAAAATGGTATGTTTTGACTGAGCTGTCTGTTTATCACAGCAATAACATAGTCCACAACGAATTAATTTTGACCTTTAACATGGCTGTTTCACGGAATGACTCCCTTGCATGAGTATGTCATTAAAACATGATAATAACTATAACTTATTTTTTGAGAAGAAAAATACGTTTACTTCTCTTACAAGTGCTTTCTTTGCTTTGGACACCTGTAAGAACAGCTGTGGCTACTTGACACTGCACGTTTAAAGCAGATAGTTTTAGGATGGTAAAGAGCAAAGAGTGTCAGCCAATTGAGGCTAATACGAACAATAGTTCGATGTGCAGCTACTGGAAGCAATATTACAGAGCGCGTACATTCTCCACCACTTGTTTGCATAGCATAAGAGTCAGGTTGGAGAAGGTGAAGTTAGAGAAGAGGGAAGAGAAGCAGGAAGAACGAAAAATGCCTGACGCTGAAAGTGCTAAATTCATTAAAATGACGACTATGATTGAAGCTTCAATCAACAAACAACTTCGTAGTTCCAGCTTTCTCACTTAGCTGTTAGGTATTGATGAATATGAAGGTTGTTTAAAATAAACATTTTTCAATGATACTTTCACGGTGGGATTTCACAAAACACATTTCCTATGACCGTACGCGAAGTCCTTAACAATACCATTACCAGTGTAGTCGGAATGAGTGTCGCACTAGAGCCTGGAAGGTTATGAGCCAAGCAGGTCCTTGCTCCACTTCCTCACTAAGAATGAGATCAAATCACAGTATTCATGGGCGCCTACGCAACGACACACACCTCTCACTCTCCTCCCCCAAAGTTTTTTTGGGATGTGACGTTGTGGAGAGAGTTATCGATGTTCCCTGAAAGAAAACTGAAAGTATTTTAGGACGTATGAAATGGTGCTTAAAAACGTCAATAATTTCGAAGCAGATCGTGGAGGGAGACAACATCGTCGTAAACGACATCCATCCAATCTTCCACAGCTGCCTCATTTTCACTCACATCCGCACTTTTTACTTTCCCATGTGGAGGGGATTTCCTTGGTCTTATGTGTACCACTTCCTTTCCATTGTTGTCACTTCTTAAATGACCACCTTTGTTTTCCACTTCAAAGTTTCGAAACATAGCTCTCGTGCCGACTCTCCAGAAAGTTCCATTACTGGCTATTCCATTGTTGTCCAAAATAAAAAGGCAAGAAGTTGCTGCAATCTCGGATCTTCCAGGTTTTATTTGCCAGTCAACTTACTAGAAATTGAAGTATCGATTCTCCATATTTTGGTTTGCCTCTAATTACTGCTCAAGCCAAATTAGTCTTGCTTCGCTTTCATTACTACCCTTGCATCACGATTACTGTCGTCTAATTTTACATCAGTCCCAATTCGTAAATGCTGCAGATTCATCCAACTTGAAATTCGATCAGACGTTTACCGCATTACCATTTGAGACGTTTCCTTACGCAGAAAGTGAAAAATTATTTAATGCAAGCAGCTTTGAATGATAGGCCTAAAACAGTGTGTGCGAAGTAACTTTGTTTTTCGATCCCAATAATAGTTGCGGAAGGAATGAGAGATTTGATACTTGAACTTCTAGACTCCATAATAATGTCCCATAGGTTGTCTGGCTCTGGCTGTGTAGCAAGCCGTCTCATAACTCTCATTCTGTCTTCCAATCTACAGAATGCAGGTCTTCCGAAAACATCATCTCGCTGTAATGTTGGGAAACGTTAAATCAATTGACTTGTTTTTCTTCCTTTTCCTCTTTATACACATATGAACATTCAAATACCAGCATTTGTGTTATATATACTCGCAGGACGACGTAATTAGTTCATTTAATAAGACTTATTGACGTTCTGGATTGAATCCCAATAGATATGAAAGAGCACTAATATACGTTGCTCTTTCGCACCGAAACACCTTTATTCATCCGCATTGCATAGACCTGTGCTCGGATTTGCAAATAAACACTTGTTGTAATTCATATTTTTCTCAAGTTTGCCTCGTATGAAGCATTACTTAGAGACTGTATCTCTGCTTAGGAAATATTTTCTTGTTGTATTGCAGGTCAGGGGTCGAGGTTTTGTTGTAGCATTGATCGTTTGGAATAACAAAATACGCGATACGAGTATATGTAACTAGTATTATTTAACATAAATTGACAAACGTAAAGAAAAAAGGAAGAAACAAAGAGGGGAAAGGAGCGCCAGCCGAGCGTAATGTTGATTGAGGTACTAAAAGACCTGGGAAGGGTTGAGAGCAGTACATGGGAAAAACGAGGTTGAATATAAGTAGAATACGCGGGAAAAAAACAGGAACCGACAGTATTATCGTAATGGAGGATAGCATGATTGTTATGGAAGGCGGAGCTTGTAGGAATAGATCTATGATACATTAGACGTGAACCAGAAAAAAAAAAAAACATTTTAGGGATCAAAATTCAAACGTCTAAATTATGAAAAATTACAAAAAAAAATTATCTTATTCGCGTTTGGCGACAGTGTATTAGTAAATTTACATAGGGTTAAAAGTTGAAATGTCAGACAAATGACTGATTTTAAATATTAACGTCTCACATTTGTTTGACTAGATCGTTTATACCACAAACTTCTATGATAACCTACGGAATTCGCTTCTTCTGTATCAGCTTCTTTTAGTTATCTCGGCAGATTTGCCGGAACAGCTTACAAATGTTTACTTTATCCACATGGTTGTATTATATGCCACACAGCTGGGTTCACCTGGGCAAAAAAAAAATCACCACTGTATCCTTTTATTGTTCACAACGTTATGTCGGCTATACGAATTTAATTTTTATCACTTTTAATACTATCATTTTTTTTGGTCATCAATTTTTTAAAGTTCATTTTTTTTATTCGTTGTTTGTACGAACTTGTAATGTTTCTCAGGAGGGGCCCTGAAAAGGAAGTTGTTTCTTGCTTGTCTATCAAATACCGGTTGGTGATGAAGTTTGTTTAAATTTGTTCATATTCTCCCACTTAATTTGGTTATTGACTTTGTGTTGCTTCTTCAAATCTTTATGGACTTTGAACTTTCAGTCTATCACGAAGATGCCCAAAAAACATTTTATCTTTCTACTCGGATGAGTTAGAAAGACGCTGTATAAATACTACACTATACATTTCTCTTTTTTTTACTTATTAAAATAACCTCATGGTTTACGAATTTCAATCTTCAAATATTAACATATCTTCCGTCTTTTGTAACAATAGTTAATTGTGATTTACAAGCATTGTGTTCCAGCATTTTCAAAAATTTATCATAATTTTTCCTTCGCCCTCCCTGGCTCTCACAGGGTTTCATCCAGGCATAGCAAAATTTTCCGGTTGAATTGCATATCTAATTAGACCATACATAGGCACTGATTATTTGCTCATAACGTAAGAGCTAAAAAATGTGCGAATTTGACAAATGGTTGAGAAATATGAGAATTTGACAATGAATGAAAAATAATTTAAGGTGAAGGAGCTAGCAAAACAAAACAGAATGTGGTGACAATGTTGTTTTTGATACTACTGATTAATGGGTGGGTGTGCGCAATTGTTACTAGTGTGGACTTGCATATTGGAGGTGTTTTTCCGATGGAAACGGGTTCGGGTGGATGGGCTGGTGGTGAAGCATGTCTACCAGCTGTCCAGATCGCCCTTCAGGATGTAAATGCCAATGCCAATATTTTACCGGGTTATATATTGAAGCTGCATTATCACAATAGTAAGGTACATTTCGAGGAATCAATCCTTTTGCTTGCATTTCATGTTTCTTTGAATTCAGTGAACTAAAATTTCACCGATGGACATAACTGCCAAAAATTTTAAACCATTTCATTTTAATACATCAGCGATGATCATAAAACGACTGCTTTTCATCGTACAATCAAATATTTTAATTTGCGAGTAATCACATTAACTGAATTTATTTATTCTGTAGTATGGATTCTAATTTAGTGTCAACCGGGATTAGCTGCAAAACAAATGTACGAATTGCTCTACAAGGCTCCGACAAAGCTCATGCTATTAGCTGGTTGTAGCCCTGTGACAACTGTTTTTGCTCAAGCGGCTCCAGTTTGGAATCTTGTCGTGGTAAATATTCTTCTTTGGTTTTTTACGGGTCCCTTTTTTGCCTGTGTTCGATGTAAATAACTTTGCGTTTTAGATGAACTTCCTGGTGCATTTTTTTTAGCTGTCTTATGGTGGCAGTTCTCCAGCGCTCTCCAACAGGCAGCGTTTCCCGACACTTTTTAGAACACATCCTACTGCAAATATGCAAAATCCAATCAGGTTTTTCTTTTCACATTTTAGGATGAATTTTTGGCTACATCAGTTTTGATTTCGTAAATGCGCTAATACACAGTTCATCTTCTTTGTTTTCATGGATTATTGCACATTTTTTGCAGACTAAGGCTCTTCCAAAAATTTAAATGGAAGAAAATAACAATTTTGCAATCGGTTGAGGAAGTATTCACGTCAACAGCTAAAGATCTTGAAGAACAGTGCAGAGAAAAGGGTATTCGAGTTGAGCGGCAAAGCTTTTACGGAAATCCATCTGATGCCATAAAAACCTTGGTACGTCAGGACGCTCGTATTATTGTTGGTTTGTTCTACGTCACTGAGGCTCGACGTGTACTTTGTCAGGTAAGCTGTGGATTTACAAACTCAGAAACTTGTGCAACCGATATCAAAAAATGCCAATACACTTTCAAAAAACTGAAAAAAAAAATTTGGAAGGTCGTGAAAACTTTCAAGGTAACCGCAATTTTCACAGGCTTATAAGCATAATCTCTATGGTAGAAAATATGTGTGGATTTTCATTGGTTGGTACGCTGACACCTGGTTTATACCACCGAACGATGAGTCACTTAACTGCACTGCCGAACAAGTTAGTTTGTGGAGTTTTTGTTTACTTAGCTTTCAATTATGAATGAAAGTTCATGTGTGAAGCATGTGTTGTGCTACAAAAAAAATCAAGCAACGTACGTATTTATTCGTATGTTTGGCAGCCATAATGATGTCCATTTCAGATGCTCAAAGCAGCGCAGTATCATATCACAACGGAGAGTATAATGCTAAGTCGAGACGAAGAACTGACAATTTCTGGAATGACTGGTAAGCAATTCCAGAAACGGTTAACGAATATGTTGACCACTGATCCAGCTGAAACTGGCGGTTTTCCAGAAGCTCCTCTTGCCTATGACGCTGTCTGGTAATTGTTTTTTGATTCCGTTGGAAAAAAAAAAACATTAAATATTAGTGCTTTACTGAAAAAATTTTTTTTTATGTACTTTATTGAAATTTTCTACCACAAAGTCGAAGTTCGGCATAACATAGTGTATGCTGTTACCTTCCTTTGTAATGTTGCACAGCCGTCTATGATTTAATGTGAAGGAGCGGCAGCTTCTGGTCGTCAAATTTAGATCAATTTTCAATCATTTGCTTGTAAAATTTTTTTGAATGGGTGCGGTTACAGTCTTTTTTTCTTCGAAGTTGTTGGGATTCATTTCTCTGCGACCTCCCGAAAAACTATAGTTCTATTTTTTTCTCGAATTTCTCTGAATTTCTGAAACTCCAGTTTTTAGTTTTATTGTTGGGAATTTTATCTAGGACCTTGTTGTTTTGCATTACTATTTTGCAATATTTGGGTTTTCTGTGGTGCGGTTTGACTGAGACCGAACTCAAACCTGATAGATATAGCAAAACTATACTGTACTATGCGTATTTGAAATGTGAACTAGAAATAATCTGTTATATTATGAATTTCTTTTTAGGGCAGTTGCACTGGCTTTCAATTGCACACTATCAAAACTTCAAACAGGTCAAAGACTTGAGAATTTTACTTATAACAATACAAGTATTGCAAAAAAATTATTCAACTGCGTTAAAAACACGCAGTTTCGCGGTGTCTCAGTAAGTTATTTATTTTTTCGTCTTTATTAGCAATGTTATACGTGCTGATCCATTGGTTGAGTACAATTAACCTCCAGGGCCAGGTTATGTTCAATGATCTTGGCGATCGCATTGCTCGAACACAGATCGAACAACTCCAGGGTTAATAAAGAATTTCCTTTAGTATTTCTTATTTTGGTTGAAAATGAAGTAGATTTCAATTGCCGCAGCGTTCACGTTTTTCAAGTACAAATGAGGAAAAATTTGTCAATGAGAGGTACAAATATTTTTCAGATGGGAAATACCAAATGCTGGGTGTATACGATACAACCACACTTCATCTAGACTGGTTTGGTAAGGAAAAATTTTCAACAGTGAATGGATTACCTCCTCCGGACTCGACCCTTATACAAGAATGGTTTCTTACTGTTGATTTAGAGGTCATTTTTTTTCTGAATAATTGATCGGTCGGTTTTTTCATTTAAAATAATATAACATTTTGGCGATCAAGTTTTACTTTCAAAATTTTAATGAAATGATTATTTCAGTTATATTATGCCATTGCATTACTGGCATTGATCGGCATCTTTGTTGCGTGTATCATATTTATATTTAACGTCAAGAACTCTGACAGGATGTCAGTTTTATTGATTTCATTATTGAACTTGTTGTATGCATCTACTGTTTTCTGACTTGTTGAAAAGCAGTGATAAAGACCACAGGAATTTGAAGTAGAAACTACGCATTTACTACCATAGCCGTAACGCTTTAGATGTTTTATTTCTTTTGATTTAAATTATTCTCTGCAACTGACGTTTCAGCTTAAAAACTGGTGGGTTTCTCCTTATTTCTGATCTATAGTGGATTGTGAGGAACTAAATTGTCTTCAAGAAACATTTTAAAAGTTAACCTGGACGTAAATCATTTACACATCAGTGGAACAACTGAGCTGCAACTGTAAAATCAGTTTCGCAGAAATTAAAATGCGCAAAAATGTGTCTTTATTCTGAAGTCAGTTTTGGGAGCTAATTTGCTTGTGTGTTAAACAGGTTGTTTTTTATAGATGTGACAATTGAGATTCTGTGTTTCTATGAAATGAAATTGCCATTGGTTTTTTTTAGAATAATAATGGAATCTCAGCCGCTGTGTAACAATTTACTTCTAACCGGATGTATACTTTGCTGTTTGAGTCTGTTGTTATTGGGTCTACCAGCGCGTGGATTCACTGTTCCAAAGCAGTCATTCACACTGCTTTGTCATGTTAGTTCGAATTTAAGCAAATTTAAAATGGCAGTTATTGTTTTATTGAGCAATTTTCAATTTTTAGTCGCAAATATCACTTTTAATGGTTGGTTTCTCCTTTGCTTATGGATCAATGTTTTCCAAAGTTTGGGTTGTTCACCGGCTCGGCACACCAGAGAATCAGCATCTCGTTTCCAGGCCAGCCATGGGCCAGGTCTTATCATTGTGAACTTGCATAAACTGAATAGTGCCTTCAGTCTTAACAGATACCAAAATTAATTTCTACATTTATCGATCACTTTCTTTATTTTTATGTTTGTGATGCTAAATTCTTAAAAACATATTCAGTACCAGAACAAATTTGTTTTGTATTTTTGCAGCCAGTACCTGCATGCAAATTCTATCTCGTAGTTACTGCATTTTTTATAGTCGATCTAGTCATAATAACTTGTTGGTTTACAATTGATCCAATTCAAAGGGTTGAGCAACGGTTTCCTCTACAGGTAAGTGCAAAAACTGTATTTTTAACAGTTATATGTCAAATTTGCTTTTTGGAGAAATTCATTAAGAAAATTGTTTCGGAATGTATCTTTACTGGTGTCGCTTCATGCTAGGTTCAGTGATAATAATAATTCGTGTATGTTCAAAAAATTGATGTTTCATGATTTTCTTCGTGTCGGTTTTTACAGGAACCACCGGTAGGAACAGAAGAAGATGTAATGCTTCTACCCATCCTTGAACTGTGCCAAAGTAAACATCAAGAAATGTGGACAGGTAATGAGTTTTTTTTGGAACTTTGTTAAATTGCAGGATGCCAGCAAATAAAATTTTGCGTGTGTAAAGCTTTCAAATTTGTGAAAACCGTGTGTCTGCTCTTAAAAAAATTTTTTTAAATGTGCTTCCGGAAGATGTGGCACGTTAAAGTGGGAAACGTTGAAGGAGCATGACAGTTATTTTTATAGAAAGCAATATTTTTATGTACTTCATTTCTAAATTCTGAGAATTGATATATTTCATGTTTTGAAACATCACTTCTGTCTTTCGCATGTATCCAAAAATCTTTTAAGGCTGCATTAGTTACTTGAACTTTTCATCGAGATTTTTTAGATTTGTTTTTATAGGCTTGGTAATGGGTTATAAATGCTTACTATTGGTGCTCGGTCTTTTTCTTGCATATGAAACGCGTAATTTAAAACCTCTTTTTGTGAACGATTTACGCTTCGTTGGCTTGGCCATATATAACGTTGCTGTATTGTCTCTAATAACTGGACCAATTGTCACTTTTCTTATTCGATCTCAATCCGATGCCAACTTTGCTTTCATCAGCATTACTGGTTTATTTCTATTTTTTTTACTTTCAAAACTTTCTTTTTGTTGTTGAAGGACTGAATTAAAAAGCTAAAGTAATCAAGTAAACATCGGAATAATGGTCATATCAGTAAAATAGGAAAGGTTTGAAAACAATGCAATTATTTTTGTCGTCGAATCATTTTACTCTCAGTTTCACTTATTTTAATACCCTGAATTTAGATTTTAATAATCTATAAAACCTTACAAGAGAGGCATAACAGGTCTCATAGTTTCAGTTTTATTGAATACATATATAACGCTTGGCCTAATATTTTTGCCAAAAATTGTTCAAATCCGTCGAATACCCAAAAGTGGTGAGAAAAATTATGGTGCTAAACCACTATATCATCCGGATGTTACCGGAGAGCAAAAACGGTGCCAACATCTTGTTCGTGAGAATGCCGATTTAAAATGCCAAATAGAGCATGTTGGTTCACTCAAAACTCTATTTAAAGTTCTTATATTTTCACAGTTTTTTCAGCTATTAAGAATTATGATTTTAATGTTTTTTAGGTTAATTTGCTTTGTTATTCCGACCTATTTAATCCTGATTACAAGTATGGGTTTCGAACCTCTTTCAAAGGAATTTTGCTTATGATTTTACAGAAGGAAAAGAAAATCGTGGATTACCGACAACGTTTGGGAAAACATGTTCAAGAGACAACTGCTATTCCACTTCGGGAGCGTATATCCGTCAGCACTAGTCATGAAACATTTCCCAGCGCATTGACAACAACTGCCTTGATCGAAAATTTGCCAACCGAAAATACGGGTAACACTTTTGACGCTGGCGGGAAATGTTACCCCCGTTCACGAGATCCATCCTTAACCGAGCACTTCAGCTCAAGACATTTTTCTCGGAACTACTAGCAAGGTATTTCCGATGCAATGACTCGCTGAAAAACTGTCATCATGAGTCGGCGCTTTGAAGCTGAATTTTTTTTAAATTAAGGCTCGATTTCAAATTAAAAAATCGCTGTTTGGTTTATAATTTATAGATGTATACAACAGCAATTATGAAGAGGTGGAAAACGGAGACACTTCGTCAACGTTCAGCGAATTATTTCTGTAGTGCTTCAATTTTTTGTGATAAAATTGAAAAAGTCTCGTATCATTTTGAACATCCACCAGTGAAGCTTTTTTTACTATTTCCTGCACTATTTCGAAAAGCTACAACAAAATTCTAAAACCAGACGAAATTACACATAATAACCAAACAAGTACATGAAAGGCAAAACGTAAATTCGACCGCAATTGTGCTTCATTTGTTATGCTTTTCGTTTTCTGTATAACCTCACCCTTGGTACTTCCTTGCCAAAAGCAGGAGACCCACGTTGGACGGTAAAGCAATGAGTTGAAATTTAGCATGAATTAGTTGCCATCTTGATATACAGCAAGAGTTTGATTAACAATCGAGAGTCTCGTTGCCTTCCGACTTAAAAATGAAAACCGGTAAATTCTCACAGTTCCTGAAAGGTTGCAAAACTAGACATTTCCGAACGTATTTTATTAAAACATTTGTTGAGGACAATGTTCACAGAAAAAGGCAGAGAACTTACAAATCAAACTCAAACAAGCAAATGCGATGCATTACTATGTCAGCATAAAATGTTAGCGTTAAGTGAAAAAATAAAATCGTCACCTAAAATTGGAAAAAATCAGTGTAAGATAAGAGAAACTCCTTAATAAAAAGGTCCGTCCATGGTCTTTTATATCTGTGGTACGTTTTCGGCACTGGATTTCGCGTAACAAACGAGGTGATGACATCGGGGTACCGTGCAAAAAGTTCAAATCATCCTCCTACCGATTAAATGAATCACTCATTACAGTATCACCTCACACCTCGCAAATGTTATACGTGATTCGACAGATTATCACAAGATAACCGTGGTCCGCGCTATGGAATCATCCACTTCTCAATAACTTTTTTTAATTTACGATTTCAAGTCTTGATTCAAGCCTACAAATTCCGAAAATGTATTTTTAAAATCGTTTAAAAAAATAAACATTACGGAAAGCTGAAGGGGTGAGTACCATGTTCTGCAGTGCAAGCGATAATTAAAAAAAAAGAGTTAAAACCATACAGAAAACGACAATTCACCAATCATGCATACAGAGCAGTGCAAGCGGGTCGGTCAGCAAATAAACATAGGTGTTTAGACAGTATGTTGTCGGCATATTCATGAAACATAATAAATTGGCACGGATACCAATTTATAATGCCTGAAGTAATTACCACATGTTCACAATACTTCCGTTCCACCAAAAAAACCCACATCAACAAAAAATCGACAGTAAATACACTGCTAGGAATCGCCATGTCATTCAAGTCACTTGGCGAATCCAAACATCCGAAAATCCCAAGCAAATCCTTGTATTCGACCCATATGATAGCTTAAGCTAAACATATTTAAAAGAAATGACGGATTTTGAGAAAAATTACAGTTAATTCGAAAAAGGATCATATTTTAAGAGGGTTGCAGTAAATTCAAAAAATCAAGGAGTAAACTTTCCCACAACAGTAATACGTTGAAGAAACGTAATAGATAACAAATTGAAATCCTGACACTCCGATGAGTATAGTGCGATGAAATCCCAAAGTTCTACACACAAACCCACTTAATCTCCAATTTTTTCGTATAACTTTACTAAGACACGTAAATGATATGTCAAGAACAAAATTGCAAATAAAAATTTGAACAAAATGACTTTCATTACATTTCATGAAATTATGTTCCAAACGGGTTTTAAAAAAACACAATGTTGATAATTCAAACAGCACAATATCGACGGTGAATGACGAAAAGGAGCATTCCGACACAGAAAGCACTACTACAAATTAATTTCACTTCTTCAAAGAGAATTTGCCAATAAACCACACCTCAGTTACAAAAACTCGAAAATGAGGAACATCGATGCCGTCCCAATATCTTCCTTCTTAACAAAAACAAAGAATAATCGTTTCAGCATTTCATAAAAAAAAACTTCCAGCCAAGCTTTATCTAGTAAATAGGTCAGAAAGCTTCGGGATAACAAAAATTAGCCTAACAAACAATGAGATCATAATAGTTAAAAAAACTTCAGCGACTGGATACAAGTTGAAATGCACTGGACAGAAATAATGACGACAAAATAATACAACTTCATTTTGGGTAATAAATGGATTTCCATATTCCGCCCATATAAAGATTATGTAAAATTGGGGTTCTTGTGGAGAACAAAAAGGAAAAACTTAATCTTGTCCTGACAAATTTTCACGGCTGCCTACTTATCTGATCGGATTTAGGTATTTGCCTGGAACGATTTTGTTATCGGAAGTGCTGGGGAGATAAATGTTAACAAAGTCAAGTATTCGCTGATGATACTGGGTACTTATCTCCCACCTGACATTACATTCGTAACTAAAAAAAAATCTTTTTTTCGAATGCGCTTCCGCACAGATGTGAAATTCAACCAAGGCAACGCAAAAATATGAGAAACTAAAGCATGTGGATGGATAGCGTCGTTTCCAAATACAGAAAAATGTCGTTTGTCTAGTAGCATGAAATACGTTCTTTAGTGGAATATTAAGATGAAGATTTGAATGAAATCTGGTGAATTCGATCTGAGGTCATTTCACAGAATCAGTACTGCACTGCATTTCGTAATAGTTCAAAGATTCGCACTTCAAAAACCTATAAATGAAATATGTGGCATACAAATCCTGTCCGAGCATGAAAATCAAGAGATAACGATTTAATCAATTACTTTGAATTCGATGACTCCGTTAAGCTACTGAACCCATTCTGAACAATCTGAGAAAAAAAAAACCTAATTTCAAATAACTCACAAATCCAACCAATTCAAAGTGATATATTCCCTGGTAAATGCAGAATCGAGCACTTCCATGTAGCGGTGCTTCGTACTAAACTATATAATTAACAGCAAATAACTATAAACAACAGAAAAAGTATCAAAAAATGCTTTGATATTCATATGATTGAACATCTTAACATCGACTTATCACACTTCCAAACGCAAAACACGCATTCACGACGCTCACACAGATGTACAATAATTCTAAAATTGGAAATAATTTGAATTACTTAAATTAATACTCAAAATTTAGAAATTAACCGTTAAACGATTGTCATGATTTGCCAGAGATCAGTGCAGCCGTAAATTAAGACACTCCTGACGAAGTGATATCTAATGGCCACAAGACGAACGGGATAACCTACAGAGTTGCTGAAACTCACAGTGATTAATGAAAATGAGTTTTCTTTTGGAATCCATTCACCTTGCACTGCGCCTTTTCTGGAAAGAGCATATGGTCGGGAATGAGAGAGAGCGTGCACGACGGTAGTGTTCGTCAGTGTAAGCTAGCTGGGTCGGAAAACACAGATGAAAGCTGCGAATATAATAACAGAAATGGCACGAATTATTGATGATTTCCTTCCCCTCCTGAGATGAGAGACACGGACTAAGGTGAAGCGACATATGCAGGACAACAGGTTAAGTCCTCTTTCTTCATCCAAACAATTACACTGGAAATCGCAAAGCTCACGTGAATAAATTGTAGCACATAAGATGACGAATTATATCGCAATGTTAATAACAATTTTTTCATGTACTATCTGCAAAGATCGTTAGGACCAGTTCTCTCTAAGTGCAGGCTACCCGTTACTTCCTCCTGCACCTGGTGGTGAGACCTTTTTCACAAACGCAAGCTAAACAAATCATCTGTGGAAAGCGTCAATCTCTGCATATTCAAACTGAGATACTCCTAATTTTACGGAAAACGGAGCAAAACAGAGACTCGATCTGTTCTTGACCAGATATTATCTGGCAATTTCCACAACATGGAACACTGCAGTAGATCCACCGTCATCCTCTTGCTAACCACTCGTCGGAAAATGTGTGCGAAGAGTTCAGCATCCATAGAACATTGAATAAAACGAACAAATCTGCACTTTTTCTGCTGCAGTTTTCCATGGATACGAAGAGCGGATTTCACAACAGTATGTACGAATTGGTGACGCAAGAAAGCGATGAAAAGAGACCAGGCAAATAGGAATGTGTGCAAGCCATGCTATACGCACTTGCTAATGATCTTGTTGCAGAATAAATAAAACTTGACTCTTAACTCAGTATCGACCACAAATTGAGAGTGAAGATACTGCTGAACAAATGTAAGCTTCCAAATGCGCCAGATCTGATCGCCTGCGCTTAACTCAGTATCGTCCACAAATTGAGAATGAAGACACTGCTGAACAAATGTAAGCTTCCAAATGCGCCAGATCTGATCTCCTGCGCTTATCACTTCATTTTACTTTCTCGGAAAGATTCTTTGCTAAACTAACTCGAACTGATCAATATTTGCATCCACAAAACTAATGCATTTTAAACATTTTCAAAGGAACGCTTTCCCTGGAACACAATGGGTGTTGCTACTGCGTTGCTGCTACTTTCTGTGAGAAGCTGGTGGAGCGGAACAGTAAATTGATAATAGTACAGGGAAACACACTTAGCCATATTATTTTTTAACAGAATCAAAACAAACTTACACACAGAGTTAGTTCATTTTGCCTCAGTAACAAGATTCGATATCGAAGAGTTGGTGAAGCTCTAAAAAGCACCTTTGATTGTGAATACACCCCGGAAATGAGTTCAACCGAAGCATTCGCTTCAGATTAAAGTCTCATAGCAGAAAAGGTGAGAAAGAAGAAGTGGTCGGGGAGAAAGAGAAAATTCAAATAAGACGCGAAACGGATAAAAATGACAAGAAAACCAGCCTAGAAACTTTTAGCGCAGGGATATTCTGAACTTTAGGGAAACCAGGACGGCAGTGATGATAGCCGTTGTCCGATATGCTGACAACCAGCTAACCACACTGCCACCTGGTAAACCCCCGTGTTGGGAAATTTACAGTTCCTCATTTCTTTTACTGGTAGCAGAAGAACGGTGACTTAGAACAGTTTAAAAACAGTAACTAATGGCACTATTATAACCATGAATTTGAGGCTATAGGCGAGATGGTGAGGGGTTAAACAGGAAGGGTAAACAAAAGAGCGGGGAGTACCATATATTTAAAAAGATGGTACCATGATGATGAAAATAATGAAGATATTGATTACGAATGATTATAGTTGATGATGATGATAATATTGATGTTTGCAATGGAAGAAGGAAGAGTGTGGCCCCTCAACAATGAGTGGTGCTCGAAGAGTGAGGTGCTTATGGTGATGCAGCGGCAAGAAAGAAAATAAGAGAGGTGGAACAGAAAACATTAACAAGCACCACCCATCTTTCCCTACCCCAACTATGACATGAAAGCCAGGCAAAATAGAAAACAACGTTTTTTGGTAAACTGGAAAGATATAAAACAGAAAAAAAAAAAATGAAATGACTGGGATAGCCTGCAACCAGCAAGCAATCATTCAATAACCACCATCACTTCAAGGTCATCATCACCTGTTCCCTTGATGCTGATGAATCGTTGCAGTGTCAATCCGATCCATTCCCTCCTCCAGAGTTCCTGAAATCAAGCCTACCTTCTTAGCTGATATCAGATAAGTGTGCAACCAACCGTCGCAACTGATCCCTCGCAGCTTCTCCTTTACCACTAAGCTTTACTTCCAAGCGTTCACTTCACACATACGGTCACTACTAAGATCATCTTGGCAACATTTCTCTTCATCACCGTTGTAAAAAAAAAAAAACCTGGTTTACTGTTCGAAATCCACAATGACGTTGGTGTGCAAAAGGTATAGGAAGAATAGGATGAGAAATCAATGAAATTAGCCTGCGCGTGAAGGAAGTAATACCGCTCAGTCGGTCTGCATACCAGACAGGTGCATTTACAATCTATGAAACGACAGGCTGCGCATCGGTCAACACATGGTACGTGAATTATACCATAGTGATACGTGGAGCAAACTGCCGATACCCATGTGAATGGCGCCTCTGGCATGCAGACCGTCATCGGTGTTCGCCCGGTTCTCCTGGAAATCCAGGTGATTTTGCGGATCGCAATGTAAAGTAGTGCCTGTACCGGCCAGCCAATAAAATTCCATTCTTATCCATCAGTTGCAGTTTGATGAAAGCTTTCTTCCAATTAAAGAAAATGTTCCAACAAACAAAATTTACAGATGATTGCAGGTAGTATCATATGTTTTTTCTAACGTCGTATCTGAAAAACGCCTTTACTGATAACGAAATGTGAGCGAGCTGAAAATAACAGAATTCGTGATTGAAAATGTTACAAGTCAGAAGCTAATTTGTTAAAAGTTAGAAAATGCTCTGCAAACTCTGAATGAGGAAAATGAGTTAAATGTCAATTTTGATTTGTTAGCGAAAGATTTCGCCCATTCTGCAGAGGCTTTCACACGAAATAATTCTAAAAGGTCAAAGGTCGAAATGTAGTCTTTCCCTATTTTACGCAATAGTTACAGCTGGGAAGAATTCGTTTGAAATAATCAAATTTCTAGGTCTTCTGCGTTTCTTGAATTAACTAGACAGACACAAATTAGTTCCAGGACAAATCATTATGAAACAGTCTAAATAAGAGTGTTCCGGTCTCAGTTTGAAACATTCCGATCACAATTTCTGCGAGTAGTGGTAGCTGTGAGAGTTCTTGATCCATATGTTAGATAGATGTGAAAAACGTAAACGAGGTAAGGAGTGAAGGAAGAAGCATCGAGTGGAAGCACCAGTTTCAAAGCTCACTGTCCTGAATAACAGCATGGCGGCCCATATCAACAGTACCTTTCGCAGCTCACATAAAACACCCATACATGTCGTCTACAGCCATTAATCACTTCTTCTGTGCTTGTTATGACTATTTATTGCATCGCTACATTTATCTTTGTATTTATTTTTAAGCTCTTGTACGTACTATTCATAATTTAAATATGTAGGACATATAAACATACACATACAACACACACACATACATACACCATATTTATTTGCTACATTTTTGATCACTTGTAAACTTTATCAATTTCGGAACTCGAGGCCGTCATATATCCTAGAGAATTTTCAAAAGACTCGCTGCAAGTGTCGCTCTGAAATGATAGCCGTCTGTAATTCAAACAATGTGTTTTCGATAGGTGCGCTGACTCGAGCACTTGCTTCTACTTTCATTTACAGAAGGCAATAAATGAAGTTTTCTGATGAAAATAAGCCCATGGACTTTTTAAACTGTTAGGGAGGAAGAAAATACGGATATTATTGGCTAACTCACGAGCGTATGTTACTTCTCATTGTGTTTTCTATCACATTAGCTGACCTTTGACCCGTCCGCACAAAATGTGGAGAAAATTGTGCTGTACAGAGGGACTGATAGCACAGAGACAGGAATACACGAGTTCCGCTGGAACAAACAAATGGGAAGGAGGTGGCTGGAAGCATTGAGAGACAGATAAAGGCTGACAGCATGGAGTGAACGAATGTGAGGGAGGAGCAGGGTGTGATAGAACTGTGGAAGTCCACCACAGCATGCAAACATCAGCTGAGAAGGGCCGAAAGTCAGCTGAGTGCGACGTTGTATGTGTGTGTTGTGTGTGTTTCTGTTCTTCCGCAGCTGTAGCTGTGCTACCAGCGATATGCAAAACGCATCGCGGTGCAGACATTCTTCCAGTAGGAAAATGAAGTGCACGAAATTTTACCGCGTCATGTGTGTATATCAGTGTGAGTATGAGCTTGTGTGTCTGGTGAAGTGAGTGATTGTGCAGGGATCGACCGGGAAGGAAATAGGGGAATCGGAATGGTCTGCACTGGAAAACGAACTGATGTGAACTCGGTGAAAAATTCGATAGATGAAGTAGTAGGATGTGATGGTGTGGCTAGGAGGGGAGCGGTGGGAGCAGCCAAAACTACCAAATGAGCTTTGCTTTCGACCTGCTTGCTATCCATGTAGACAGCCATCGCTACCACGCGTTTGGTTTCAGCAAAAGGAGTCGAGCATTTTTTCTCAAAAAAACTCAAAGCGTTTCGAAACAGAGCTGTTTGGATGCAAACATCACCGCGTGTGCCTCAAATTTCCTCAAATCATTGAAAACAGACCCTGTAGCACCGACCCAGATCTGCTCATGATAATACTTCCATATGGGAATAATACCTGCTGAAGAATGAAGTCAATATAAATTGTGAAAGAACTACCTGTTCAACAGACAGTGCTTCGAAATGAAAGGGAGGACAGAATAATAGACCTCAGCTATGATTGCGACAGCAAAAAAAAAACTGAGTTAGGCTCAGATCCACAAACGACTCAACCATCGAAAACTGAGCACCACTACTTCTCATTTTCATTATAATTCAAAATGGGGTGTCATTTGTTTTGTTCCTTGATTATGGTCATCTTTAGTTTCCGCAGTAGATAATCAATTATTACGGCTCCCACTTGGTTTCTATACATTCCCAACCTTTTAGTAAGTTAGTTCCGAAACTGCAACACAACTACAAAATGTCCAAAGGAAATCTATTTTCTTCAGTTAAACTTGCACTCTCTCTTCCTTTGTCCTCCATTCGCCAACCTTTGGTGATAGTCGAACATATGAAGGATGACGAAGTTGAATACCTTTGTGAACGCCCGATCTATAAGCAAAGAGGTTGTTTTCCGTGAGTTATTGCTATCATCCCATTACATATATATTGCTATTTAGAAGAGAAAGCTACGAAAGATGCAAGTATTCTCATCTTGGAACCTTGTAATTCCATGAATCAATGTGAAATTCCATATAAGGTAATTCGACGACATCCATTTCACATAAGCAGCTAGCCGATGCATTTGATTTGGAAACTTACTTCAGAAAAAGATAATCAATGATATTAATGTGGGAAATGGAAAATTTCCTCCGGATGAGCAAATGTTTCATAGTCGGCAATCCTGCATCGTGTGGGAATGCAAAATGATAATTATATTTGACTGAAATGGTAATTCATTTACATGGTGACTCGCCCTCCTCAATTTTCGACAGCTTAACAACCTATTTAATTAATGTTACAGTTGAAGGCAATCTTTTTTGCAACTTGAGTGAATGAACAGCATTAAAGCAATGTTTGTAATATGTCGGTAAGTTGATTGCATACAAGCACCTTCCCCCAACTTAGTTTTGGTATTACAGCAGATAATAAATATTTTCATTATTAGCACTATCAATTAACAGAACTTCGAGAGAGAGAGAGAGAGAGATGGCAAAATTTTAATCAAATTCGATGATCAGCGTTGGCAGTTCAGAAAATGATGACAGGTGTTAGCAGAAGTTATGGGATAGTTCATACTTATTCACTAGTAAGGACCTTCAATGCACTCTCCTGCGATGATGTCCATCCCACCGGCCTTCTCTTTCTAATCTCTTTCTGCCCTCCGAGATTTCTAATAAGTTGTGGATATCGTCTCACTACGTGGTCGTCCGAAAAAAATATAACTAAGGGAACGATAAAATGTATTCTTCAAGTTTTAAGCAAATCCTGGTGGTATGAGATTGGACCGAAAAGTGTTAACCAGCAAGACCACGCCAAAATGCGGAAAAGACCTCACTTCATCACTCACCACTGGAATCAATAGTCTTACGGAGGCCAAGTTGTCGCGAAACGCGAATCAAACAAAAGATTAGTTCATGAGCTTAAATTGTGACTACTCAAATATTTAATACATGATCCCTCAAAACTAATATCAATTCTGCCCTACATTGATAATACTGTCGTTTCCGGTTTTCCCACGTATCCCACTTATATTCATCCTCTCCTTTCCCACATATGCCTCTCTCAACCTTTCCCAGGTCCTTTACTGCACGTCCACTTCACATCACATTCCCACACCTCGACTTCATACCAGTCGGCTGGTTTCACTTTTTTCTTATTTTTGAGTTCATTGGTTTACGTTAAATAGTATTAGTTTTTCTTTTTTGTAATCATGTATCAAGTATCGTAATTATTATTCGTTACTGCGTTTATATTTAAGCTTACTCGTGACACAGCAAACGCTAACTGTGCTACCCAAACCGCGACCAACTACGGCACAAGGAACATCCCTTAGGAAAGCTACAAGAAAGTATTCTGCACTTGGTAACCTAGCTTCACGGTAATCCTGAAGTTGGATACTACCCACATCGGCTATCCGAGGAAATCCGTGAACAGGTGTGCATATATTTTGACCTCATTGCTGTTAGCATGAAAAAACATACGAACTGAAGTTGTCTCAATGGTAATACACTT
The DNA here is from genome assembly GCA_013365335.1 of Madathamugadia hiepei. Lineage (NCBI taxonomy): Eukaryota > Metazoa > Nematoda > Chromadorea > Rhabditida > Onchocercidae > Madathamugadia > Madathamugadia hiepei. Next base: position 24,465 of record JABVXS010000055.1, read on the forward strand.
GACATAAGTTTTTAGAAGAACGAGCTGAAATGTTGAGAGTGGGACTGACATGAACATCCGCTCACCTATATTAACCTTATAAACCACTGGAGCGTTGAACTGAAAGCTGTAGTCAAGCCATGAGGAGACAACTGTCTGTTTAACACACACATACACATATTCAAAACGCACACAAATGGAAACACGCATTATTTCTGTAGATCGTTGGGCGAGGAAATCGAACAGTACGTTGGTAATCCTCAGAAATAAATTGTAATGGGGGCTTCATGAGTATCCTCTCCCACTAAAAGTAAAGACTGGAGCTGTCAACGATGTGTGGCACGAATGTAACTAAATAAACAATGGGGAAAAATGTTTTTGAAACAGACAATCTTTGAGGACTGGGTATGGGGTAGGAGACCAGTGGGGTGTAAGCTATTCCATCAATTGTCTCTACCGCTTAGCTGTTACCGTCACATGCACCTCTCACGGTAACTGCTACTTTTCCAGGTTCAGCTGTTATCCATGGTATTGCTCTCATTGGTGCTCAAGCAACCTATAAAAATATCATTTTTGTTTGCCTAAATGACGCAGCGACAAGGTAGCTCTCAGGAAGACACCCATATGAGCACATAAACACATACATCGGAACTATCCGAACTGTTTCTAGTCACCACTACAGCTACCCTTTTAAAGCAACAAAAAGCCCGATCGATTTCAGTCCCATCCCTGCCAACATCATCTCTTCCGTCAGCACCGACACCTGCACTACTGTCGTTGCTATTATCGCAACTGTCTACTTTTCCATTTCAAACACACAATGGCATCATTACTGAATGTCATGTACCGCATTGACAAGCAATTTTCAGGGAGGAACCAAGTCTCATGAAGAATTGACTGTATTACTGGAAGGGGTTGCATGCGCTAGCAAACGGTACCGATTCAGTACCGAGAAACTGCTATTGAAGGAGTCGGATCTCGTATTTAAAGGAAAGGCTGACAATTTATTGAGTGCTGTACATACCATAAAAGGAAAGTAATTAATTCTTTCGGACTGTATTTTTATCGTTTAACTGAAATGATGGATTGTGATGTCGAAACATTTGAGGCTGCTCCCGAAGGAGTCGGATCTCTCGTCTTTAAGGGAAAGGCTGACAGGAAACATATATGGTAATGTTAGTACTTTTCCCTAAGGTAACGTAGATTTCGGATTACAGGGAGCCAATGCGCATTTTCTTTATTAGCATGGTGGAAAATCTCTCCCCTCTAGTATAGTATCTTTATATGCTTGCTAACATGAGCAAACAACACCTCATGCTCTTCAATGTTTGCAAAAAATGTGGGACCTTTGTTCAAATTTCCATTTGTCAACTTTTCCTATACAGTCTCAACACCCTCGATTACAATTATCTTTGCGATCTTCCCAAATCATGTACATTTTGCGAGTGGGAGGATTGGTGCTAGGAAACAGGTGTGGCATATGCATTACAATATCTTAGGATATATTTTTAACTGTTGGCGAAATTTAATCTGCATTAAAATTTCAGTTTAATCTGTCCCACGCTTTCAGAGAGCAAAATAATCATCAAAGATGGCACGATGGTGCCAGAATTGAAACGCATTAGCAATCGACCAGTAACACACTGAAATTCAGCCGTCATGATTTCTTATTTATTGAATAAACACCGTTACCCGTCAATGAGGCGCAGAAACTTTAAATTTCTTATTTTCTCTCCCCATCTATTATACCTTATGATAAATGGATATGTACAGAATACAGCCAAATCAGTGTTACCGCGTCATAAAGTGATCAGTTAAGAAACTGAAATCAACAATCACGAGCTAGCGAGCCTAAACTAAACGTGATAGAAAAACAGGGAAAAGGAATGATTTGTTGGTCGTGTTGGATTTTGGAATTTATCAGAAGTCCAAATATACTCAATATCGCATAATCGCAGCTTCATCTACCTTTATTGCAAAGAGGAGGGGAATTGGCGATCTGGGCCCAATTACTCTGTACAAAATGAGTGAAAAATAAATCATCGTCGTAATGAACACAAAGTCAGCTGAACAATCAAAAACCCGCAATCTATGCAACAAGCAAGTTTTACAGACAAAATGACAAGATTTGGCAGAAGGACAGGAATTAATGTTGAAGTGAATTTTTACATTCTACATGGATTGATGAGAAATCTCGGACAGCGTCAAGACAATTTGGACATCGACAATACCTTCAGAAGTCTTCGTGTGGAACGTAGTTGCTCACATCGTCTAAAGAGAGAAAGTTTAAAACATTTTCGACGTTTTATTGCTCAAAGTTGCCAAATCAAAAAAAAAATTAAAGTCTATATCTACATGATACAATCACGGCAAGTTACCTTCGTATCAAACGCCGAAAGACGTGAGAATACTTTAAACTGGGAGAATCAAGCAGTCTCAGTGATGTTATATCATTCCGTATCACGACAGCAATTCTTTGCAAACGTAAGCTGTTCTTTCTAATACATAACAATGAACAAGAAAATATGGCTAACTGCCACCGCAACTCCTTCTGACATCTCGCCACGATATACGCAATCAAATTTGGCACTGTAAACGGCACTAAAGCTGGGAATCTTGATGAAGCTGATTTTCTGTAAATTTGCAAGTATTTACTAAATGAACAAACAAAAAACTTGTTGGAGCCTCTTTCGAACTTTCGACCAAATTTCACCACAACTATAAAAACCCTCACACAAAATATTTACCGACCTTTTTGCAGGGAAAAACAAAACTGCAGGCAATGTATCCATTTGAAACTGCCATGGTAGATCGTTTAAAGAAATATCAATTCTAAAAAGTATATCAATCTTTTCGTAACAACAAGTTGGCTAAAAAGCGATCCGAAAACGAGAACAAAAGACCAGCTAAAACACACATTGAAAGCTCTAAATGCATCATCAAAAAAATAAATGAATCATACATATGAAATTCGATCAATTTTAAAAATGGACGAAAGAAGTGGGCCACCGAATGGTAAACATGAAATATAGAAGCACTTGGTCCATGCCAATTTCCACCGGAGAAAAATACTACAATATCCTTAGTCGAGCCCTGAAAAAGATTCCACAACGACTGCAAAATAATCAATACGAAAACATTTTCCAAATCAGATATACCACGTCGAAAATTACATGCAAAATAAAAAAGTAATGCAAGAAAAACAGGCCAGTATGCTCACAACATCTGTATTAAATGAATTAGCACTGGTACGCGATAAGTGAGACAAATTATCATCCTCCCAATTTTCCAATTTCTTCTGTGAATCTTCCGAAGTTACGTGTGAAACCAATAAGCCACTGTGAAATGCGCGCAAAAAATCTCGGAAAGCATGCCTAAAAATTTGTCGAAAATGCGTAATTCAGCAAAATCTAACCCCAAGATCTCGTCTGTTTCTGAATGCCAAAACTATCAAGAATAAGCGAATTGTACAACAAAAATGTTCAGCAGCAATTTATTGTACATAAACAGACATTATACAACGACAAACACATGTATTAGCATGTAGGAAAACAAAGTACCTTGAAAATTCGGCTTGCATAAAAAAAGTTCTTTCAGTACTTGAATCAACAATCAGAGCGACAGTTCGTCCATTGTATGGTTTTCTCAATCGCTTTAGTATATAATCACCATACCGACCATCAACACCAATAAACCTAAGTCTATGAGATACATTACATTAACAAATGTCAGGACTAATGAAACAAACTAACTTTTCCAACCAAACTATTCTTCAAGAGTAATTTCTGACAAAAAGGAAAGGGAAAGATATAAAACACACCGTAAATAATCAAAATCTGCCGATCAACAAACTCCTGAGCAGTAAAAATGAAATAATAACCCACCAACCGTAGTGAATTATTTTTATTGCAAGAAAGGCCCGTGACCGCTGATGCATCAAACGGGTAACAAGTCGATGGGTCTGAACCAGAAATATACCGATAAAGATCTCGAGCAAGCCTATATTTCGAGCATTCTTCAAATGCAGTCTGTGTTACATCGAAATTTTGATTTTTTGAAATCAACAGTGCACAGCAATGGCTCAACAACTGCTCTGAAAATGCATATTATTCTCCATTTTGCAAGATTGTTATTTCAAACTCTTTTAATACGAACAGCCTTCTAATAATCCACAATAACGAACAATGATATAAATCTACGATGATACGGTGTCTCCCAGTGCCGTCATGCTTAACCAACAAAACAATCCAAGTGGGACAAACCTTCACTTAGTGTCGAAATGACAGATAAACATGGTACACTACGAAACAGCGACGAGTGATTATTGTAAAATAACAATGGAAGTTGACTGCAACTTCCATTTTTTGAAAAATTTATCCCTTCTTTAGAGCGACACTGGAAACAACGAGACATCAAAGACGTCATTTCTGTCATGCAGCATTTTCGGATCTGAAAAGGTCCACATTTCTGATCTATCAAACAATACAATCCTCAAAATCAGGGAGACAAATTTTCCGATAAGTGGCTGTTTACAAAAGTCAGCAAAGATAAAATACCTCCATAGTATTAGCACCGACTTGAGGACATTTATAATTGCTCACTGAAATTATTCGACTCCTTTCATGAACCAATGTATTTAGTTTGTTTGACCTAGATTTCATTTGATTGATTAAATCTGAACCACAAGCGTAATATTCCATGATAGTCTAAAAACGACGGGAGGTGAAGAAAGGATGAGTAAATATCTTTCCACCACACTTCAATTCGAGCACATTGATTCTCGAACTGTAAAATCAAAAGAATTCGTAAAAAAGCATCGCCAAGAATATCAAACTCATCTACTGACAACATCTCTACCTTTTTTTTTACTTCCTTATCTCTTATTTAACTGAAACGCACCGTATTACTGGACTAATCTCCCGCACAGCGTCAAATGATGAAAAACTGACACCTTCTTTTTCTGGTAGAGACATCTAATGTATTGACAAAATGTTGTGCGTGTAGTAATAGCTCTTCATCTCATTAAAATCAAGTTAATTACTCATTCAAAATTCACTAAATATCAGTTCACCTGTTTCACCACCGAAACAATCCAGCTGTGGGGGTAAAGTACCTGACGATCAACAAAAACTATAACCGTTGCACCGTGCTCTAAAACTGACAACAACTCTTCACTTTTTGCAACCCCATTCATTTCTGAAAAGAAAATTTTGAAAAATTCCTGAAAATTTCAAATTCGAAATAACAGTATAAAGATGATTCATAACCTGGATTAATCCACTGAAGACTACTTGATTTGAGAGCTTCATTTTTAACCCACTCAGAAATTTCATAAGCAGTCATGTTTGGTCCATTGTAAGTAGAAGTACGGTTCCAAGTTCTCATCTTAATCCATGCTTTCGTTGACGAATTTAAGCTCACTGCTAAACTTGAATTTGTCACAAATGCAAAGCCAACTTTATCCAATAAATCTGCTGCAAATATTCCCGTAATCTTTCGAGAAAATAAAAAGATATGTGAATTTTCCTTTCAGTATTTCTCTGGTTCAGAACTATCAGCAATCAAAAATGATCTGGCGAAATGGGGATAAAATAATCAGATTGAAGAAATGTCAATAATTTTTAATGAGCCTTTCGTTCTTAATTCTAATGCGTCCAGAAAGAAAACCGAATTTGATATCAAAATAATGAAAAAGAATTGATGGGTTGTAATAACCAAGGTATTAAACCAAACTGGAATTAAGATTTGCATGGGTGTTTTTTTAAATCAATCCCTCCTAAAACCTAGAGATAATATTTCCTTGATAGCGAACGGAAACATACGAAATTGGAAAACAGTCAATGTTGCTTTGATATACTGTTGAAATTCATATGACGTAGAAAATGCTATCTGGAAACAAGCATGAAACTAGTATTTCGTTACTACAAAGCACTTAAATAAAAGTCCAAGTAAATTTTTTAGAAATTAAGAAAAATCCACCTCCGAATCAAAAAATGCAATGACTGCATCATCGTATTCGTCCAAAAAACTATTCACAGAGAAAGGAGTGATAAGCCGACGAACAGGGTTCCGCAAACGTGATATCCACCTAAATTAAAAAATATTTCAGAGTTGTGCACATTTACAATACATCTATAAGAATAGAACTGACATGAAAGCCCAGCAAATGCTGATAAATAGCTTCATTCTTTACCTGTATATATAGTCTGCTGCCAATAAATCAGTATACATTAAACTCTGCTTTCCGATATATGCAACAATGACTGGATATGTGTAGGTTTTGTAAGATTTTCTGCATTTTCCATGGGGAGAAAAACAGTTAACTGCAGCGAATGATATCTGTTTAAAAACATCAAATTTTCGGGCAATGAAAGATTAAAAAAATCAAGGAATTTGGTAAAATCTCGAAAGGTATAAATTAAGTTTACAACTGGATATAAGCTTCAATTACCTACGTTAAAAAAGCAGCAAATAAGCAGACTTTTGGTGGTAAGAAGTGATAATGGTGCCAACACTGTACTTCCAAAGAAGTTGTATTATTATTTTTTTGCATTCCAAGAGGAAAAAGTTGATAACAATTATGAAAACATTGACGGGTTCAAGACATGTTAAGTGATGTAAAAGTTACATCAGAAGACGCGCTTAAACTTCTCGCAACGCTCTCAAAAATCGCACGTGTTCTTGTGCACCGTCTGCTCCACGGTGCATAATACATAACCACAACGATTTCAGAGTTATGTAACAAAGTCCGTGGTTCTGCATCATTACCAGTGTAATAGTCAACAAGATATTTCTTCGAACTGAGTGGGAAAAATGGTTTCGGTGGAGCCAATTCCTGCTCGCTCAATTGACCATTCAAATTACTAAAACAGAAACATTAAGTTCCCAGACGGAATTTTGGTTCTGAATGGAAAAAAATAAAAGGCATACCAAAATACATCAAAATTCAGTAGCAATAAGGAGAACACAAGCGATGCGATGAGTGAGCGCATCTTCAAACTACCCATAAATTTCCGACAAAACTTTTCCGTCCATTTGTCACTTTCCACAACTACAACACCAAACTGCTTTGAAAAAAGAAAAGAATTGTTTCCAAGAGATTGTTTAGCTATTCAGTCAAGTGTCGTAAAAAACGAAAATGCTATGAGTCAGTCATCTATTGCAAAATCCCTTTTTGACAAAAAATTCTAGATGCGCAACAAAGCCCTTGCTTGCAAGTGTTAATGTAAATCTTGAGAGCACAAAACTTGTAAGTCTTATTAATTGCGAAATTTAATCTTTATTCACAAAATGTGATGCCTTGCTAATTACAAAAAAATGTAATCTTTGTTTCAAAAATTTAAATCCTTTGTTCCGTAACTATCAGGGGCAATAACGTAAAATCACTCCGTTTATAAGCCAAGCACTTAGCCTCAAAAGCTCATTCTCCAATGGACCGCATCGACCGTCTCAATCCTATTCGACGTCTATTTTTTCTCAAATTTTCTATCGTTATTTATCCTGTCTTGATTTCGTCAAATTATTAAGCGCATTATTAGTAAATTGTCTAGTAGTAAAATATTTAATTCACGACATCAAGTTAATGTATACCTTCAACAGTGCTTTTCTTTTTAATCAAATCGGTGATGCACTTAGCAATCCCTGAAAAATTATGATTATTGCTTCCATCCCAACATCCAGAAATTGAAACCAATCTCTTAAATTTTCAAAGACTCAATGAATTCGCGAACTGCAACAAGACAAAGTTATGAATTTAATATTGTTACCAGTTATCAATTAAGACTAACAAACTGATTCAACCAATTACGAAATGGGGAAACGGCACTACCTGGAACAGAAATACATTCAACAGCGTTGCACAGCATCGAAAATCACATACAACAATGACTTGACCACTTCAATGACATCGGTAAAGCTTCTGCAGTCATAGTTATCAGTCCTACTGTATGTTTTAGATCAGTTCGTACATTCTGGGACAAAAGCTATGAACTATTGCCGCGAAGAAACAGTACTTATAATGTTCATATAAACTGTTGAAACTAAAAAATAGGGTAGTAGGCTGTCTTATTTCATTCATATGAGCGCAGTGCAGCAGTTCAGACCAACTGATTCTCTAGTTTACATCTTGATGAACCCATTATGCACGAGTAACTCTCGTCAGTCACGAAAGTTTGACATATTACCACCTAGCTTTTCCACAGCTGTTTGAACACATGAAACTCATTTATTGATGCGAATTACACCTAATCTCCTTATTTCATTTAAAATATCTTGAAAAAGTGACCATTCCAGACAATAGTAGCCATACAGAAAGTTTTATCTAAGAATATACGTGCATCGTAATTGGTGACAATCAAAAACAAACTACCACTGTCTCATAGAAATTTACGTCACTACGATCACTACGTGCCCCTAATGCAATAGCCATCCCAACAATACCGGCGTTGTTGACAGCTGAACAAACTAGTGGCTCAAATTTACATTGTTTTACATACAAAATTGGTTTATTGCTCGAATCTGTTTATCAATTTCAAATTTACTTCATAACTTTGGTGATTTTGGCAGGAACCGAGCCTGTAATCTTCTGGTAGAAACCAGATGCCTTCGCATTTGGCTACGGGGTCACCATACATATGATATATGAGATGTAATCCTCGTTTTCTCATCTGATTTTAGCATAGTTTCTCATTGCAATTGATATCAATAGCTGAACCCTTTACAATGGAATGATTACGATTAGCTACAAACTGTTTTGCTGTCTTATGTTATGGTTAGCAGAATATGAATATGTTAATGATAAGGAATACCAACGCTGGAACTCCTCTTCTATCATTTCCTTATAAACCACAGGATAGAGATGATACTATCGTCAATGATAGAGATAATTCATCAAATGAAGACATCAAAAATTCAGCAAAAATGAAGACCCCGATCGTTAGCACACAACGGACTTTCGCACTTCAAATATGCACTGACAACAATGCAAAACACTTTTCTTCTACCTAAACGTTCTGTGTTATTAGCTTTGAATATTCGGTTTATGAACTTTGCAGCTCACTTAAATCAGTTCCTGGGAGCTTTACTATAGAATATTGTAACGATAATTTGGAGACATGCAAACAGTTCACTTTAGCAGGATTTTGATACTTTGCCAATACGTAAATTAACATGTATCATGCAAATGAACAGCGTAACGGGATTTTTCATATAATCAAAGTTCAACTGAGTCTGGATGGATTACTGAAAAGCAAAATCACTGCATGATAATAGCTGTGACTTTTATGAATTTCACATACACAACAAATAGAACCGCATGGGCCAAAATGACTGAGTCAACAAATGTGGTCGGGTTGAGTGCTCGTACAAAATCATGCAAAATTCGCAGTTTGTTTTCCAGGTCAAAATTCTGGTTTTCCAGTTTAAACTGCTCCTGCAATGAAACTGCAGTGTGAAAGCGTCCCAAATTATTTTGTAAAATTTACCATCTGATATAAAGGATTTTAAAACCGTGTAAGAACTTACACCAAGGAGGAAGCCATTCTGGTGCAGATAGTCGGATAATTTTATATCCTCACGAGTAATAGGTGACATGTATTCTTGTTGGAACTCACGTTGCCAGTAGTCTTTAGGCCAATCACCCCTGTGAAAAACAGGTATGAAACGTACCAAAAATTCTCGTGAAAACAGTCTTCACTATTTAAAAAGCATGTAACCTACGTCCAATTGATCCTGGTGTAATGATAAAGGTATAGATCGGCCCGGATAAAATTTGGAAGCTTCTGTTCAAATGGATAGCTCTTCATGATGTAAGTAACTACAAATTGGAATGAACAGCTCTAAGGAAATAAAAGTAAATATTGATGCCTGAAAATTATGATTTCCAATTTTAATTTTTACTGCACACCTTATTCAGCTCTTCAAAATTACGAGAAAAATACTTCACCTTCCGAATTATTCCTCAACAGATGATAAACAAGAGAAAGAAAAAATGCGTTCTTATGATGCGTTCCTAGAGCAGCAAACCTCATTTGACAATCCAGACGCGGCTGATGCGGCACTGGAAGAGAAATATATTCGTTTAAATTGCGCAAATTTATAACGAAAATCTGTTTCGAAATCAGAGTACCATTAAAAGCAAAATTCGATATCAAACTTTTAGGATGACATATCATATTTCAGCTCAAACCGAAAGCAACACAATCTCAATCGCAAAAAGATTCTGATCATATATAATCTCTTACACACGAATCGTGGCCTTTCGTCGAGTTTTCCGGTCTTTGAATAAAAATTAAACATAGTCCAAGGACCATTCCGCTCATAGGAACCTTCTATGATTATTTCTGGTCGACCTGACAAACCAGTCATTCTAAAATTTCATTTTCTTCATCATTAAACAAAAGCGACGATTTTTCCTTATGAATACAATTGCATAAAACATTTCACTTTCTGAATAATCCGTATGAATGAGTAAGGTCGTAGGATTTCGAATAGTGATGGATGTATTTAACCAAATCAGGGATTTGCGCCTGCGCTCGATTACTTATCACAACAAATGATACCTGAATCTCTGGACATTTACAAACAAGGATGAAATAATAGTACCAAAAACTTTTCCTCAAAACTAACTCAAACTCATTTTCAAACCTTAAAATCTAGTCGTGTGCATTAAAAATTAAACCATGTAGAATACTTGCCAAATATTTAGCTAGATATTCCATTTTGTAACATATCCCATTTAAATCATTAAAATGAGCAGAATATTGGGAAATGTAAAACATACAGTGCTGATTGCAAAGAAGAAAGTCGCAACGATGATTACATAAACCAGATGGAGTAATGAACGCAACATTGATTCATGATTTTCAGTGAAGTACCTGAGTTTTAAAAAATTGAGCAACAAATGACAACAACATTTGCTAACAGATTTTGACACAATCTACCTCAGTATTGCGGTGATAATTTCAAAAAGAAAGCCAAGCATTCCCATATACAATAACCAAACAGTTGACTCTTCAACAAATTCTTCAAACTCTTGCATAGTGAATCCTTAAAAACGTTTGAGTTTATGCTACTGCAACTGGACAGTAACCAAAAACTATGAAATCAAAAAATTTCATGCAACAATAAAAAAGGACTCACCAATTGAAGACGTAATGTTAAAACCGTCAGTACCAATATTAAAATAGTGTATGAAATGATATAGAGTTGATATTATCAAGAAAGACGATAGCATTGAACCCAAGAGTGTAAGCAAACGTCCAAATCGTGAGTGTATGCCATTTGTAGCTAAAAAACGAATTATAAAATGTAATATAAAAAAGAAAAACGATGAAAAATATGGAGAGAAAAACAAGTAGCATACATATCCAAATGGATTCAGTTCTCAAACCAAACCGTTCTATTCAGGTAACAATGACTCGCTTTACTATTTCCGACATTTAAAATTCGAATCACATTTCAAAAGTTGGAGTGATTTAGAAAAATTATCGCCTTTCCACTACTATTGAGCACTATCAACTTTAAGTTGAGATAGTGTGGAAAAAACAAAATGCTTACAAAATTTGAACTCATTTGAATCCACCAATAATGCCACACATTCCACAGATACAAGAAGGTTGAAGAAGTTATAATTACCTGTTGCCATAGTTAAACCCATAAGTAATATCTTCAAAATGAAGAAAATTTTGGTGGAAATTTAATTAAATGAACGACACAGAAAACTTCTAAAAAAAAAAAACAAACCTGAGGACCGAATGAAAAATATCGTGCATATTTAAATGGCAATAAAAACAAAGGAGGCAAAATAATCTCAACATAGAATATCATAGCGGTTGAAAAGTGTTTGAAGCGTTTAGGTGCCATATGAACGTAATAAGAAATCCAAGTGGGCAAACACTGACTCTCGAAATGTACGTCCAGCGCTGTGAAATTTAAATTATTTACTGTACTTGTAACTTCACAACCAGAAGCTATATTGAGTTTGACTTGAGGCTCTCATGGAACATACCTGCAAGATCCCACCATAGAGGACAATGGCTAGTGAGTTTAACCACACCTGATGAATACACGAGCCGAAGCAGCAACCAGCGCATCAGGTATAACGAAATATTATCTGCTGGCGAAGATCCTATGAAAGGCAACGAAGCAACCAGGATACATATGGCTCCAGACTCAATTAGAAGACTGTCCCACTGGTATCGAAGAAATGCATCACCAACCTGTACAATTCAACCTGTGGATTGCATTTCCACTGCTTGTTAAATAGCTTATGGGACTTATATACTATAAACCGTGACATATGCTGATGCGGGCAATGCTTCCAGGTAAATCGTTTATGAAAACATGGATAATAGTTTAATATAGGTGAAAAATCAACCTGAACTGCGGTTGAATAGATGACAAATAGAAGAAGATATGTGATGGTATTACGCGCTAAGTCGAACATTATGGAGAAGGACGAAATTGCTATTCCGAACAAAACAATTAATTGTAAAGCATAGGATGGTGCGAGGCGGAAAAAATTTGCTACAGACGGCAAAATATTTATGCCATTCCGATGTGAACAACATGATAATTTATCTGAAAAGCATACATTGCTTTCAAAATTTTTTCTCAGTACTCAAAAGAACTTCAAACATGCAATGATTGCATAAGGGCATAAGTGAAGATTCAAGTACCAGAAAATTTCCACGGAAAATTTTAAAGATATACACGAATACGAAAGTGAAGATGCAGTCATCACTAATCATTATGAGGAAATAATTTCGAGAATAATCTTACATTTCATTAACGTAGCAATATTTTTATAAAAATGAAGACAAACAAATTACCATTCGATTTTTAGAATCAATCTTTTGTGATACAGAAAGTCATATGGTTTGGAAAATTAGAATAACAATTATGGAGAATGTAATTAGCTAAATGAAAATATTTGCTTTTATATCATTACCGTATTAGATAACATAGAGAAATGAATGGACTGAATGAATTTTGAGAGAATGTATGATTCAATACAAAAAGTAAAAAAGGAAAATGAACTGACAGATTCCTTTGAATGGAATTTACAATCTAAAATGGAGAAAACAACTTACCGCATGAAAGTTTCGATGCAACTGGGATCAGTCCTTTCTCTCCATAAAGTCCTGAAAGGAAAAATTTTGCAGATTCATAAACTACAGTGTACATCTTGGAGAATGAATGTTGAAGAAAAAAAAAGTTGGCAGGAAACTATTCTTCCTCATACCCGGTATCTGCCAGTAGAGAGAAGTCAATGCTGCCAAATAAATGAAGGAGTGACCAACCAGTACGATATCTTTCACTACTTTACTCCTCATTTCTGGATTTTGAGCTCCTTCTAAATTAACGTAAATGAAAACAAAGAGAGGAAAATTTGAATTTTATGATGATATTAGGACTAAAATACATGGAAAACAGCAGAAGTGATTTCTAAAAAACAAAAGTTCTGAGCAGCAATCAGATTTGAACATTTTCCTTCGTTGTAATTCTTATTGTAAAAGATGTCCCATTGTTGTTATGTTGAGAAAATGACTGCACCACAAAAAAATTATCTCGAGCAAAATCATTTTAACTAACTTTAGTTGATCAGATAAAAGTTTTCGCAGAATCAACAAGTTCTTTTTTTTTACCAATGGCCATGGTGAAACAGGATGCTACGCCCGAAGAACAACTATCAGGTTCAATTTTCCGCCGACAGTTAAACGATTCACATCGACTTGTGATGTGGAAAAACATCAAGGACCAACCGTGTGCAAGAATAAAGGGGTCTTCAGAAAAAATTAATTGGAGAATGGAATTGAAAGCACAGTAACCACGAGAGGTCAATTAATAATTTATCCTTCCTTGTTGAAAGTTGAAAACGCAATAAGCAGCTGTTATTTAACTCGTGAAAAATCTTGTAGCAAACGATGCTTCTCCACCTTTTTAACTAATTCCCTTCTATTCTGCACTTCTGCCTAACGAATTTCTAGCAAGAAATAAAAAATTTGTAAAAATAATTACACATAAGTAAGAAGAATTTTATTTTAAGTCAAAAATCAATTCAACAACTGATAAAAACTATAGAGCTGTGGATCTACAACGATGTAAATAACTTCGTAGTTACAAATTTGTAATGTGAAATGCATGTGAATGTTCCATCAGCAAATACCATACTTAACCTCATTTTCCAACAAGAGAATATTACAAACATATTTAACAATAATTGAGAATAATATAATTAAAAACAATTATCCCGATTTCTGATACCTTGGGCAAAAAATCGCACATGAGAAAGAGCTAGTCGGTACCACAATATCCATTAAATAATGCTAGTCCTCTTTTACAGAGTAGATCTTAAGACATCGTAGTATTTCCGGAAAACAATCATTACATCCTAAGGAAAAGCTAGTCATACTGCTCAGCCATAATTGAAAGCACAAGCGAAGACCATCCAGTGAATGGATGAGCGCCCTGTCCCCGACCAGTTTCATCATTATAATTCTCCCACAAAAATCCCGTCCTTCGAAATTCCCGCGCAACGTTGGTAACCACATTGTTTCGTAGATCCGAATAAACACCAAATGCCTTTAAAAAAATGTGCTCATTTCATTTCCTTCTTTTACGAACAAACAAGAAATTTTTTTAGGGATTTTTTTTCTTGCTTAAAATACTAGAACCAACAAGAAAACCCTTAAGCGATAATGGAAAAGAAAGTTTAAGTGAATACCAGTTCACGATTAGGCCCTTCGATTGAGGAATAATGTTTCAATGCAGCAAGCATCAAATAATTGATGTTAATCCAAATACTGCCGCGCCAGTATGGGGGGTCATGTTCCGTGTTGTGAGCTCTGTAGTACGGTGAAGATGGTGAAAGTGATCGCAAACCAAAATTAGACCATAATCCCTGCAAATCCACGTCACGTGTTAAGTTTTGATCACAAGTTTACAAACATCGATAATTATGACAAAATCCACTCTATAAAGCTTATTATCATACAAAATAGTAAGAGCTAATCATCTCCAAAAGGGAATGGAAATATCATATAATATGGAATGCCGCACATTCGTCAGCAGGAAACAGTTCGGAACCACAAACAATAGAGACATGGCATATAAGGATTTTATAAGCTGGTTTTGTAAGTTCTCGATACAGAATTTGAATGATTTACCACGTATTAACAAAATCAGTCCGATGTTGGAGAGTTTAAAATTAATTAGTTCGAAAGTGAGTACTATACAGAAACACAGTTAATGAGTAGACAAAATGAACCAACCTCCGATTTAATGTTCTCAAGAATAATTCGCAATTTATCGGAGTCATGAGGAAGAAGTTTGAGCAATACGGGAAAGAGTGAAATATATCCGAAGGCATTTTCAACTAACTGTAGCTTTGGTGAGGTATTCACCACTCGTTTAACTGGTGCATTCGCAACCTTGTTGTCCGAATCGCGCTTTTCCAATTTTACATCGGTGCTATGAAGTCCGTAATCACAGTATCTATAAAGTGATTCAATGCTAATCTAACCAATGTTAAAAATTTTTATCTATTGGAGCGTACCCTAAGTTTAAGTTTTAAAAAAACGTAATTTTTTCGGTTGAAATAAAACGCCATACTTGATAAAAAATCTCCACATATGTACACTGCATTTCAAAAATGTAAAACTAATTGTGTAAATTCCGTTTCGAAGCTTTTCGAAAAAGCAAGCTACACAGTAAATCACAGTTCACCAAGTACCTCCGCTTTGCCGCGCTCCAGTAAAGGTTATCAAAACGATTTGTGTCCATAAGGAAGTTGTAGTCGGCTAAATGCTTCTTTTCATTCTCTGAGTCCCCAGCAAGTTTGGCAAGCTTTGAAAGTACCCGAGCTGAAAGTGTCATCCAACAATGCAAATCAACGTGGTATTCCTGCAAACAAATACTTTGCTACCACAAAATTCCTGTTTTAAAATTGAAGTAGTTGAAAGTTGCAATGTTAATCACCAAAATACATAACTATGAATCATCAGGTCTCTCATAACATACATCCTCGGTAGGGTGTGTTGCACGAGGGTAGTCATCAAGACCACTTGGTAGTGTTCGTGGGTTTAACTCATCAACTGTTGTTCCATTCCTACCCCGCCATCGATAAGTGCCAACCTTCTTCCCCAACTGCGTCGAATTCAACCACTTGTGCCAAAGATTTAATCGAGGGTAAAACTTCAACACTTTTTCCTGCTTCTAAAATTTCCAAGATTAGTTTCAATCATTTATTTAATACCTGAAAGTTTTTTGAATCAAATCATATGCATTTCATGGCTAATGCAGAACAATATCTATATTGTAAATATTCATAAACTGTATTGAGGTTGCTTACATTGCTGTGATCCAAATATTTTTCAATTGAATAAAAAAGCATCGGCGGGTTTGCAATGCTATCCCGTTGGATGAGAAATTCGGCAGGTACACGCAATTCTGCTTCTTTTCCGAGTATCATTTCTCTAGGTATCCAACCATCAACATTCATTGTATCCAACCAAGATGCAATTATCTATATAATACTTCATTATTACCAGAAAGAAAGATGCACAGTTATTTTCGATTCCCCCGTGATATCAGTCATGACTAACAGACTAATGAGACATAATGGTAATGAGACATAACTGTTCTGTTCTAATATAAATCAGTGAGGTTACTACAGAGTTTGACAATCCGTCAATATAAGAAACTAGTTTTCTAAATCCACTAATTCCAGTGAAAATAAAACGTACGCTGTACAAACACAAAAAAAGAAAGAAAAACAAATAACTGCTAAATGTACCTCTAAAGAGAAATCAGGATCAAATTTCATGAGAAGAAGTTGATGAAATCCTTCATCCCACAAAAATCCACGAGGAAATACAGAACGTGATGGAGAGGTGGACAGTAGCGAATGAGGGCCATAGAATGACTGCTTTGAAGAGTAGCTGCTTTGTACACGATTTGATCCATGTGCATAGCCGACTGTACCCAACATATTTGATAATGCAACCTTACCAAGTTCCTGGTAGAAATGCGAATATCCCTAAATCGCAGAGAATTGAAATCACAAAGTGCATAATTTCCCCTTATTAAATAAAAGATTTACGGCTAAAATTTCTAAACATCAACAATGAGAATAACAGCATATTCCTGAAAACTTTAAACTAAACAAAACATTTGCACTAGGACAACTAGAAAGTCTGCTTTCAAACAGCTAATATACCTTAGCTGATAAACCATACACAGCTTCAAATTTGTTATTGAACTCCTTAGTTCTTTGCTCCAATAACTTTGAAAATGAATCACCTGAAGTTTAAGCAAGCTACACTAAACTGTTATGATATTAAGGCTGATATACGAACAGTTCGATGTTATCGTATAATTTACTTATTTCGTGTAGGTTTTATCTCTTCTGATTATGTAGGTTTTTCTAGTAAGTTATTTTATTATTCTGGTTTTAGTTTAGTTACTTTTTCCATTATTTTTGTTTTTTGATGATTTAATAGTATCTTAAAAAAAAAAAAAAGTAACTATTCACAAACGAAAGGTTCTGTGAGGAAATGGTAAACAAGTTAGCTACTAGCAAACGATTTCATATGGTGATTTTGAAAAAAAAGGTAGGAATATAAGTACTGGAGAGTATGGATCTACATAAAAAAATTCAATGCATTGGAAAATTTTCTGAATTCTGACTTTGTGTGAGGCTTAGTGAACATGTTTTTACCTGTTACGGACTTTTTTTTTCCTACAGAAAAAGAGATTTCTGTGGATGAATTCGATTGAATATTCAACTGTAACGCAATAAGGCGTGGTTCACTTTCCGGTAGGATACCTTCGGGAACAAAAGTACTGGGCAGGCGTAACTGCTGACGAACACGATCAATTAACGTGGAGGACAAGAGTACTGTCTGCAATGACTGATTAAAGCTATCTAAGATAAATGACAAAGTTAATTCTTCTAAACTATTAAAATGAAAATATACAGTATAAAATCTCCACACTTTTACAAAGTAAAAATGTGTCAAAGACATGTTTTGCATTATGCATACCGCACCGTGTGAATATACTGATTAAAACTTGAATCTTGACCTCCACAGTAGCAGCGTCTGGAATTTCGTTTGTTTTCAATGCAAGAAAAGATCTTGAAGCAAGATCTACTGTTGTATCTATATTAACAGTAAAATTCCCGAGCACATCTGATTCGCCGGTGAAGTAATCCAATTCACCATTTTGATAGAAAGCATATAATTTAGAGTTTTCATCCTGAATAAAAACAATTTTTAATAAACTGACATATTGAATAAAAGAACATTCCTTTTCCCTCGAACAAGGGCAATATAAACTGTTTTCAAATAAGGAATTCACTAAAAAATACCTGGACAATAAAATAGAATACAACAGCGAAATTAATATCTGACGTGGTAGTTACACGTGCTGTCCACACTGGTCCATCGTTTATCCAGTCTGTAAGAATTTTCAACGATCCATCATGAATTGTTTGCAGTCCGAATGAATGTCCGTCCGCTAATGTCCAAGCATATTTTGATATTCCACTGCCCTGAAATTAGTCAAGTGCTTTATGAGGAAAAAATTTTACTTCTTCACTGATATTAAAATTTCACCTGATCACACCAGTGCCGTACTTGTGGGAATTGACCCTCCATCTCCGGCTGTCGATACCACATCATCCCAAAAAGTGGTGACGTTTCATATCGAGCTCGTAATCCAAAATACATATGAGACCCATATGTGCCCCATATTCGCTAAATGTTTCTAAATATGTTCAAAAAATATTCGAAAATTTTGCTTTGTTCTGTTACTTTTTAAGGGTGATCAAAGAATGAGCGACTTTAATTTTCCAATCGTATGGAATTAATAAATGAACTGAGAGCACGAAAAGAGATTTCTGTCCAATGAATTTCCAAAATTTCAACAAAAACAAACCTGATCAGATTTCGGGCTAACAGTGGGAAGCTCAGACTTGGCGGAAATCTGATTTGGGAGATAATAATAGTTGAAATAAACATACTGAGCACCAACAGCAAGAAAAATAACAACAATAGTAACAGAAGCAAGCATGATGCCTATAGTGAAATATATCGGTTCATTCTTCCTTTCTATCCTGGTCACTTCAGCAAGCGAGGAATTCTTCGCCGACATCCTCTTTCGGCTAGTCATTCCTTCAAATGCACAATGAATTAAGCAAAAACATATCTCTCTTTCACTGCGCTTCATATCTGACCTCTGGAATGTCACGTGACAGCCATCTACCATTGTCAACCTCATCTAAAATATAGTCCGAGAAACTACAATCACTCACGACGTGGGATCGCTCATAAGCACGAGAAATAGCAAATGGCCAGGCTTTCAATTTTAAAGTAATTAGTTGGTTCGTTTTGAAAATACTTGTCCAACGTTCTCTTCAGTGGTAGAAAAGGCATTTCAACTTCCAGCTTGTACAAACTGATCTGAAGTTCCACATGAAGAACTTTGTGTTACTTCGATCAGTTCTGAAATCAGGAATGATAAAAATTACTGAGTTCGAAAGCAGCTTATAAATTCCTTGAAGTCGAGAAAATAAACAAGCTATGTAAGTGACGTTCCTTAATCATAAGAATAATGAAGCTGGAAGCCACGAAAAAGTAACATTTTCAGCCAAATAAGTAGATCAAGTTTGAGATTCTGATTCCAACATTTCGATTTACTCTAGATTTTTCAAGGCACAGCGCCTTGTACGACACGGAAAGGTTTTTTAAAATGTTAACAGATAAATATTAAAAGCATTTTTTTTTCCTGTTAGCGTTTGTTCCACTGGAATGCGGGGTCCACTACATTCGAGCGTTGTCTCCATACGTCTCTGTTCTGTGCCATGTCCGTTGATAATCCAGCGATTCTCAGGTCCCGATTCATCGCGACTTGACACCGTTGTCTTCGTCTGTTCCGAGGTAGTTTTCCTTCTACTTCTATTTGAAATCCTATCTTGGGAAGCTTCTGAGAATCGGCTCGTATTGAGTGACCACACCATTTGAGGCGCAGCTCTCGAAGCTTGTCAGTCATAGAAGCTATCTCCCCATATCGAGATCGAATGTTTTCATTCCATACATGTTCCAATCTTGTTATCCCTAACATCCAACGTAGCATTTTCGTCTCCATACATGCAAGTTTGTGTTCCATTTCTCTTTTTATTGGGCACCATACATAGCTAATGGACGGATGACAGTCCTGTATAGCATGGACTTGAGGCGATCACCAATCTTCTTGTCGCAAGTGATTCTTGTTGTACTTGCCATTTCGTCCAGGCGGCAGCTATCCTCGCGTTGATTTCTTCTTCCATACGACTATCAATGAAATCAATCTGACAAGATGCAACAGCTTCAAATACCTTGGCTCAATAACACGAATTCAGCCTGGTAAATGTTCTTGTCTGTCATTTTTATTCATTTAACTTCTGTTTTACGATGGCGAAAGTTCGAGAATTTTATAGAATGTCGAAGAATCTGATATTCCATTTCCGAATTGCAAACTGTGCTTGCTATTATTGTTGGTTGAACATGTAGTACGACAGAGGGTTAATTTAATTCAAATTATTTTTGACATATTCATGTCGGTCCATTAAAATCATTTAAGAAGAGTTCACTATGGCAGATTCTTGTCCATTTTTTTTGATTCGTATTTCCAAAAGCATCAGTTCTTTATTTTAGATTGGTTATAAGAATGCTTCATCTTCTCAAAATGTGATAAATTACTGTACTGCTTTTTTGTTCCATGAACGTATGGAACATTTCTGTACTACAAATAAAAGGAAATTTTAACGGAAACGGATTCTTCTTCTTCTTCTTAGCGTTTGTCCCACGTGGTTGCAGGGTCCACTATTGCGAAGCGTCGTCTGCACGTCACAGTTCTGAGCTTCGTCCATAAGCCAGAAACCTTGCTCATGATTCGCATACACCAGGTCTTGTCCATGCGCCTCATCGTTGGAGTACGTCCTAGCATTCATGCGACTGCGACTAAATTTGCCCGATCGATGCATCGCTAAGGCCTGTCGTCGGGAACCGACCACTTACGATCGTTACAAAATATTAATGCAATAACTATCCAAACTTATTCAAATTGTGTCAGCGTAATGAAATTGCTGTTGACAAACTGAGCTATTGCTTCCAATTCATTTTCATCTTGATTTTTCCTAACATTTTTGCAGTTGACAGGTGGTTTTTAAAGGCGGAATCGCTTTGAACCACAATCATTAGCCATCGCAACCATAAAAGTTCCCAGCTTTTTTTTTTTTTCTTTTTTCTTGAACAATTATCGCAAGATTGACAAGCTATTCGCATTTTCCGAATTTTTATAACAATTTTTTTTGATGTTCTTTATTGTTTTGCAAGTACAGGTGCTGGGTGATATTTCCAAAGTTTACATTCAGTTCAACAGTTAGGTTTTGCGAATTTTCAAAAACTTTTAATTCTACGTTGTGCAATGAATCTTCAGATGAAAAGCTAGTAAAGTAATGAGTTTTAGTTTAGTGAAGAAGTAAGAATTGGTTTTTTTTTTTTTATTTATCAGCTTACCAAAATTGCACGTACAGCTTATAACTGACTGAATAAGCTTCAACAACAGCTTGCCTTTGAAAAATACTGGTCAATTTTTGAAATTTGAATAAACGAATAGATTGGAAAGGAATGGAAGGAGAAGCTTTTAGTGAAGGAAGCTTATAAAACCGAGTCTTTGCAATAGCTTTGCTGTCACCACAACAAGTATATTGTGATTTGCGGATCCTTTTATCCAGTCATAAAAATTTCACTTCCTACTTATACCACATTGTTCATCTGCAAATATTTTGCGATCTGAACTGTCTCTCAGAGTGAAGGAATGTTGATCAAACTTGTGCATCGTTAGCAAAGCTTTCGAAGTTATTTTTTTCCGCTGATGATATATCATCATTTTTTTTTTTTACTTTGTTTTAAAATGCTTTAGTTGCAGGGCGTTTTTCATTTGGTGTTTCTCAGAATGATCGTTAAAAACCATTTGGAATAAATTAAAATAGTATTATTGGTGGTAAAGGAGAATTTGATAAATTTTTGTATGAAATGTTTGCAAGGAAATCGGAAATTGCAAACATTTGATTGAAAATTAAAAGGGTTAAAATTTATGAAAAGTACGAACCAAAACATAGCGGCATTAGTTAAAAATGAAATTCCATCCGGCGATTTATGCGCTTAAATGACATTATCAGTGATCATATCATTGTGATTATTTATTTTATTTATTTCTATTGCAAAATTGAGAGTTTGCTTACATTCACTGGTCACTGCTACCATTTCCCTTCTTATTAATAGAATCGCTTTCTCAACGGAATCTGGACGAAATCTTGAGTGATTCCAAGGAAGAATATTCTGAACGCACATTTTCTTCGCTGAATTACCCTCCCTCCCCCCCCCCTCCCCCCGTCTTGAAGATACCTGTTGAAATATAAATAAGTTTGTTGTGGATAAGGAAGTTCGGAAGCACAAAGATGGAGAAAAAGATGTGGTCTGAGCAATGACAAGACATTCAATGACTGTAGAATTATTACACTTGCGATCATTGCTTAATCATCGATGAATTGCTTGATCATCGATGAATGGAATATGACACTATCTGCTTAGGGATGATGGTTGGCTCAGCGACAAAAGACTTTTATCTCATAGTAGATTGAATAAATACATGGCAGTGGGAATTTCTGGCGTTGACATTGAACATGACAAATTGTGCGTTGAAGTTTGGGGAAGTTCACAGCTGGATGAGATCGGTGAGATTGGTACGATAGGGTGCATTTCAGGTGCATTTCAATACCTTTTAACTAACTCGCCACCAAGTGACAGCTAAAATAGAACGAACAGGTATGTTAATTGCGCAAATTAGCATCCTTCATGCAATAAAGGGTAAGAAGTTGCTGACAAAATATTTTGTGAACAACTCATTTCCCTTCAGTCCCTCAGCTTGTCACATTCAGTATTTGGAAACAAAAATGAATGATTAATTTATTATCCTTTGAACTGCCTCTTCCTGAGCTCTAACAATGGGCTTTTGAAGTATATTAAATAGTAACACCCGATGATCGAATGAATGGTGTAATTGTAATGAAGCTAAATTAACTTTTTATGAATCAAAAATGTTTGAAATGCGAATTAATAGCGGGAACTAATATCTAATTCTAAAAAAAAAAATTGAATAAAAGCAGACAACTTTAACAACAATGCTTTCCGGCTTCTAAGTTATGCAAAAGTTTGGGTTAAATTGACTTATCAAATTAGTGATAATAGCTTTGTTGTCACAAAGTGTTCACTATACCTCACTGTCCAGCGAAGTAACGAATTTGAATGGTAAAACTTGTCAAAATTGTCGCCTTGCCGGA
Organism: Madathamugadia hiepei; assembly: GCA_013365335.1. Lineage (NCBI taxonomy): Eukaryota > Metazoa > Nematoda > Chromadorea > Rhabditida > Onchocercidae > Madathamugadia > Madathamugadia hiepei. Next base: position 47,830 of record JABVXS010000055.1, read on the forward strand.
CATTGACCTTTCTTTTCTTTTTTGGAAAAACGCATAATTTTCTCCAAATCATCATCATTCCATTCCATTAAAACTGTTCGTACACCAAAAACTATGCCTGGCCGACTTATATCATTGGTATCATTTCGACCTGAGAAGATTTAACAGCGTTCAACAACCTAAGAATTTTGCAATTTCATTAAGGCAAAAAAAAAAAAAAACAAACTTTAGATTTACGTTTCTCAAAATAAATGGTAGCAACGAAATTAATGATTTTTTTTTTTTTTGAAATTTCATTCTTTCACATTTTCATTTCCCGTAACTAAATGTTTCCCAGTGACAAACCGAGTATTAGATATTTTTTTCCAACTTGTATTTTGGGACATTTACATGCAGTACGTTTGCCAGATATCCACAATGACTGTTCTCCATGACGTAAACGGATTCCAGCGTTACGCTTGTATACAGCAAGCACCATCAACTGATACTTACTCCATCCATCCACACTTTCACGCCTTGTCACTTTCACTTCTACTGCTGAACAGAATTCACTTTTACTAGAAATTTGTTCGTTGGAAATTTCAGGATTCTTCATTTTAATGCAAAACAAATAAAAATCTGGAAAATCACCGTAATTTCTTCTGCAGTATTTCTTCTGCGTTAATCGTCGGGGTACAGCTCGACATTTCGAACATTTTGCTGAAAAATTATTTGCAATTAATTCGGTGAAATTGTCAAAATTTTATTTAAAATAATTGTAAGATTCTTAAATAATCTTACCGTTATGAATCATTGCCGACCCGCCGACAGAAATACCTAAAATTTCTTTCATGTTTAGTAGTTCTGGAAAAGATCACTTTAAACTGCATAGAAGCTTGGTTAAGTGAAAAAGTATATTCCAGCAACGAGATCGTGCAAGAAATTCGCACAATTGATTGATGAAATGACTTTGCCATTTCATCAGCCGAACTGCATTTGCATATTTATTCCGCTGCTAATCAAAAAATTTAATTTATTTATCCAAACGTAAATTTGCTGTCTGTCGCATGTCTTCGGCATCTATTATGTCGACTTTCTGAATGGAAATGATAAATGATTTTGTTCAGAAACTGCTCTTGCAAATTTCAAAAAAAGCTGAAGAGAGAAAGGTTCGTTTCTCCTATTCAGTGAGGAATTATCCTTTGCTTTTGCTTTGTTTCAGTGAAATATTGATGAGCTCGGAGCATAGATCAATGGTGGATGTGGAAAAAGGATTGAGGGTGCTTGACTCGGTCATAAAATACGGGCCGTAAAACGGGATAGATGAGACAGTTGAATTTGGCCGGAAAAAATGTGAAGTGAGGTGGGTGAGCAGCGCATGGAACCCCGTTTTTGAATATAAATCAAGTTCGCTGCATGACTTTTTTGGTGTTGAGTGACATATTCAACTGTATGGATGGGAACAAATTGTGGTCCGTGATGGCCATCCTTCTTCCTCTCCGCCGTATGAATGCAAGGCGATCCACAGCATCCTTTCAACAGCTGATCCTACCTACTCCTACTCCTCTTCCCTTTCTTTTCCGTTTCTGAATATATCCTTCAACCACTCAACTCATCACCACTATTTATCAGAATGCATTTATTGGCACATTGCCTCCTTCTGGTATCGTATTACTTAATTCCTGAATGAGTTTGCTGCCACTCAGTTCAATAAATATTCTTACTCTCCACTTCACTGCAACCGAACATGGAGAGTTCTGAGTAGTAGAAACGCTAACTGATTAGTGAAAACTGTTTGTTGACATCCCATAATTTAACGGACTGCTTAAAAGAGAAACGCCGAGATAGTTGATGAAATATTTGTTCTACTTTTCCCTAGTGTAATGTGAATTTTCAAATGAAAGTTCAAGCAGGAGTTGGCATAATCGCAATTGCGACACTCTGTAATACAGCCTAGCTTACGAATGCAAGGCTGGAGCGGTGAACGGCTCTGCTGGTATCCTTTTGCACATTGATTACAGGTCAAACCCGTGACACCATCCTTGCATATACATTGTCCACTGCTTTGATTGCAACTTCGTGATAGCGAGCCAACCGGATGACAGTTACATGCTGCAAATTCGAAATTAAAATTCACTTTTATTTACTCATTTCATTGCTCATTGAATTCTGCCAAAGAAACTACCATTCACATATTAACTGATATTTAAATTTAAAATTGTTTAAATTAATTTCTTCCAAATTTTCAGCTCTATTTTTTCACTTCTCTTCACATTTACCGCAAACTTTTGCTTGCAGTGTTAAAAATTTCAGTTAATAATTTATGTAATGCGCAGTGCAGTCCCCAAATATGTATGAAATTTGAATGCAATTACAAATTTCAACATATATTTGATAAAAGATATTAAGATATTACAGCAAGGTGTAAGGTCAGATGCAATCATTCAACAAGCTAAGCAATTTGTCTAGCTTTGATGGTAACATCATTCAGATCAAGAGTTCTATGCATCCGGCAGCTGCTATCACTCAACCATCTATCTCAAATGATTGAGAACTACCACACGCACTTCACATTTTCATAATTGCAGCAAATAATACATTTCGCAAATCAGGAAGTTAACGTTTTTTGCATTAAATTATAGAAAGAAGAGCTGTCGCTCTACCCGCTCGTTCAATAGTGGAGGAGTATTCTCGAATTCAGAATTCAAAATGAAGAAATTGTGGGAAAGTGAATTACTAATGCAGTTGACCAGTAACTAGTTGGTCATAAATAAGGTGCTTAGAGGTGGAGTGAAGAAAGAAAGAAGTGAATGAGAAATTATGTGCTGGAGAGTATATAGCACATGAATTTGCTAATTGTTGAAATTTTCATTTATTCAATTTTAATCGAGCAAATATAACTTATGAAAAATACAAACCAAATTGAGCAAGATATCAGCTTATTCATTCCAGGTTAATGCTTTCCGAAATTATTCAAATTTTACTCTTCAATTTCCTTAATAAAACATAATTTTTAATGACACCTCTAAATGAGCGGTGTTTATTATCTCTGATTAATGCATGAAATTCTTGGAATATGTTAACTGAATTACTAAATGACTATTTTATACATTTATCACAGATTAATGGAAGAGCCATGGAAAAAGGTTAGCTTCATTGGAAATTAAAATTTGAAAGAAGATGATTGAAATTTGGAAGATAGCAAATAAAATGACTGATTGACATGGTGCAGTGAATTCATGGTTCGATTCAATTTGAAGATAATGTATGGAATGATAAAAACGCTGAATGAAGGCAATTTCAACCATTTCCGTTATCACCAACCGATACGGAAATTGGATTTCAGCATGAGAATGACTGGAACTCTTTCCGTCATTCCTTCGTATTATCCTTTACAATTTCCACCATTTAAAATCCCTTCTTTTTGCTGAACTGCTAAAGCTGACGAAATTAAAATGAAATTGAGTTATCTTGCTTCGACAAAATGCAAAAAGTAGACGACACACGGAGGCCAAATGAATGGTTCGTTTACTTATTTATATAACGGAATGCTCCACATTTTAATTCAATGAGAATGAGGAATGGAATAAAGGGAGGAAAAAAGGACTTCACTATTCATCAAGTAAATTTCTCCCTTAGACTTTTGGGGCTATTGATTTACTACTCAAACGAACGATTTTTTTTTTATTAATATAATTATTAGTATTACCCATTTAAATGAATTAATTCAATGAAATAATTTGAATTTCGCAACATCATCACCACCAATGGTTTCCCATAATATTGAAATTTATTTATTTATTTTTGCATAACAGACAAAATTAACCTTTGCAGGCTTTCCGATGCGTTATTGGCTTCATCACATCTCGAAAATATCCCGCCTTACAATAGTGGCAATTACGTCCAGCCGTATTATGCCTGCAATTTATGCAGACACCTCCACTCTTGTTACCACTTAGTCTATACAGTTCCATGTTAAATCGACAACGCTTTGCATGCAGGTTGCAATTGCAAGCTGAAATATGCATTTCGCAGTTGGAATTTTGCAACAAACAAACAATTGCAATAATGAATACAGCCAAGAGCCATGAAACTCTCTAGCACTTACTCCTATTTCATTTAGAATTTGAAATACTATAAAAAAAGTCTTGACGATGATGATGATGATATATTACTTATTCAACGATAATCAGCTAAGGTTACAACTGGTAATGATGTTGATTTATCTGCTCCAGACAAAATATGCAAATATCAAGAGCAGGTGTCTCCATCAAAATGTGCGAATAAATCACAATGTTAATATTTTTTTTTTGTCGTTAAAATTGTTTACGGTGAAAGGTCAATGTACAAATGGCTAAATTAGTTGTAATCTTAATCAATCCGTAAAATTGAAATCAGAGTTCCTCATATTTCTTCCCGTTCAGTGCTTTTCTCTTCATTCCAATTGCTGGCTAACAGGAGAAGTGCACGTTGGTCACAAATTCACATCATTAATTGAATTCAACTTTAATATAAAGTGAGAGAAAAAATAAATAAATAAATAAACAATAACATAGCATCACAGTCCGTTACCACGGACTTTTTTATCAAGTACAATTTTTCTTGGAATGTTAGGAAGTGAATTTTTCATTCATCCATTCTTACTCAAAACTGTTACTGTAAATGGACTGCAAAACATTTTCCACGAACTACTGTAGAATTAAAAAAAAAAAAAAATATTTGAAGACATAATTATGATCATTTTCGCAAAAGCAGTTGGGCTATATATATATATTGTTTTTTTGTGACTTTGCGAAGCGCAAATAAAACATTCAGATTTTCCAGCGCATGATTTTTATGAAAAAAAAAAAAAAAACAGATGGAAGGTAAAAGGTAATGATGGCTGTACAGCGGATGGCGAACCCCAAGAAGGTATTATTTTTTAAATGAAGTGGCATTAGTATAAGCATTATATTACGATCATCTTAGCCCATCACTTCTCCTCATCCTGAAAGAACGCCAAGTACCCCCTTCCCTTCCCCTCCCCTCCCCTCATAAAAATGCCGCCCAATTATTCAATTATGGTGTGCCAACGAATTAATCAACACTTGAAAATTGCATTTTATGGAAATAATGTTAGAGAAAAAAAAAATAATAAAAAATGATTGGAAAAAAAAAATAGTTTGATATATAAGATATTTTCAGTAAGTTGCAGCAAGAATTTTGAAATCCATGACTACTACAGTTAAGCATGGTGTTAGCCTCTCAAAACTGCATTAACTTTGCATACAGAGAATAAGAATTAGTTTGCTGCGGGTGAAATGAAATTTTCTTCGCAAATAGGAACTTGAAATTCGTATAGAGGAACATTTACCTGGAGGGGATGCATATAAATTTTCCTTTTTTGGTTTTTGTTCAAATTTAATTTTTAAAATTGCTTGCATTTTTGTCGTCTTAAAACGTTTCAAAATCTTGCCAACAGAGTGTCAGTTATAAGACTTTTGAAAAAAAAAAAACTGAAGAAATGATTTACCGACGCAGTGGTTGGCATTTTCCGAAGTAGCGCGGCCCCACGGGCGGTCCAAATGAAATGTCTTGCAGCGCTCGCAATCAGCACCGGCTGTGTTGTGTTTGCAGTCACAAATGTAATTCCCCGTTTTATCCAAAATGCACCTTGAAAACAATGCGGTAATTTGGTTTGGACTTACTTAATCAGGAAACTTTTAATTCAATCATATTTAGGACTCATAATTAACATCGCTTAAGAAAGAACTCCAGCTTGTTTTCGAATCATTAGCATTGATCAAACCTGGAAGCATGACCGTTACACTTGCAACGACCGCCAACGGCGAGTTCGCCCACTGAATAATAATAGCGTTGTTTCAACTGATCCATATCAGTTATGTTCATTCCCAATTCATTAGTTAAGCCATATAATTCAGCCTGAAAACTAACTTTTCGATGTGCCAGTTAAAATAGTCAAAGCAAACAATGATAAAATGATAATTTGCGACCAAATATGTCTGCTACATTCTTTGACTTTTAGCTTATTGATACCTCATCGAGCAACTAAGCCTTAAATTTCTTCAAGCTAACAATAAGGCAGGTAGAAAGATGCAAGGAGGTCAATGAAATAAATGGAAATTGTTGTTACCTGATCAGGACTGAGTCGATTAAAAATGACGCGAATATCGGTAGCTGTAACCCAGTCCTGTAGTACGGGTGAGTGTTCAAATTCAAATGCTGATGGGCGACCTTCCAAGGTTGCAAAAGCCACTCGGTTCGGCAGTGAGGTCAAGGCATGAGTATTGGTACATAATGCTTCCTGTATAATTAAATAACTAAAATACCTGAGTGAACGATGGAATGAATAACCCATGATAGCTGCAATTAATCAAACAACACAAATAATGTAAAAATTATGAAATGATAAACTTGGTTTAGTTTAATTCTATGCATATTAAAATTTGCTTTAGTACCTGTTCGTTGTGCTTGCTAATTTTAATATTTGGATAACGATCATAAATCTTTTCACACTCCGTTGAATAGAATTGGAATGGAATCCAACTTTTTCCAAAATCCACTGATTTGTAAAAAGCCATGGAATCAGCGAGACGATTGCAAAATTGCACTGATATATAAGTTAGCTCGTACTTTTTGCCCAGTGATAAAGTTAAGGTCACATTATGCGGATAATCAATGCTTGGCTCTGACATCCAACAGGTCACATTTTGCAAATTATTCAAATCTGTCAGATGTGAAGCTGGATGTGATCGAAATTTACTGGATGCATCACAAATATCACACACGTCTTCGATCACTCCCATTGTGTTCTCTCGAAGTGAGCAGTATCTAAATGGTTGCTATTGAAATTTGTAGTATTCGTTTCATCAATTTCATGAAAACAACTTCAAATTCACCCATTTACTTTTCATCGACAAGCTTTGTGAAAATTTCAATCACAAAAAAAAAATAAATAAGTAGGAATTTGATGAAAATAACAAATAAATTGGATGGAAATTTTACGGTAACGAAAAAGAAATCATTCGTTGAGGAAGAATCTATCATGATCTCATTAATGACTATTCAAATGTGCACATTGTAATTTGTTTTAAAAAAAAAAGAAAAAAAAAAAACTTTTTGATTTGCTACTAATTATGTGCTTTTGAAAGTGTGCACTCCTTTTGTACAAAATTTATTCAAATATGATGGAAATCTTCCAATATTATTTAAAACTAATCCTCGGATGTCAACTTTTTTTCTTTTTATAATAGAATATTATCCAAGATTTTCCTAATTAATTTCCAGCTTGATACAACATTGAGGAAATTCATAATTAACATGGGGGCAGGATTAACATCGCATACAATGACTGTATTGAAAGATAGATGAGAGCAGCAACACACACCTAATTCCTCACCTCTCATATCCATTATAGTAAATGTCATTAGGAAACCGAACTGATCATTGTCCTCAACTCAACAATCTCTTCCTATTTTTACATGACAGACAATACCTGTAATACCATTGTTTTATTGCTACAAGCAAATGCTAAACCTCCCATCTACTTTATCAGAGGGAAATGTTACCTTAAAGTGTTACAATTATTGCACTGATTCGTTTCAATTAGATCCATCCTTTGCGAGTTGATAATTTCAAAAAAAAAAAACAAACAAACAAACAAAGATTCTTTCTAAATTACAGAATCTTCCACAAGTTCACATTTTTCATTTAAAATTTAAAAATCAGATCATCAAATTTGAAAACTTGACCAGGGTAAACCTAACTTCTATGGTAACATTTCATGAAATATCACAAAACAACTTTTTAGAATTTTTGTTGAAGAATTCCAAATTTTTTTCAGACTTCTCATACCCTCATTTGGTTCATTTATATCACTCTAATGACCAAAGGTCACAGAAGCTTCCTCAATGCACAAACTTATAAAGCTGACTGCAAATGAATGACTGAATAATGCAAATGGGACGCTAAATCAATTTATGCTTCTCAAATCTTTTTTTAGCAACTATTGGCATAACCACTTAAGGAAGTGTTTGCAAGTTTGGATCATTAATGGAATTTTCAGATAACCTGATGTTCAGTCAAGTTTTAAAGTGTTCTCGTGTAAAACTGACAAATTGATGTGAAGAACAAAGAGTAGCGACAAGTTCCAGTTAGAAATGTTTGGGTGACATTACTGTCCATTAATGATATGCAATGTGTGTCTCAAATGCAAAAGCTAAGTGTGAATTGAAGTGTAAATTACTCATACATACTGCTTCAATCATTGTTGGAGGAAAATGTTTGACATGGAAAATGATGGTTTTTGAGGGATCAAGAAAGTACAAGATTGAGGAAGGTTTTATAAATTTTAAATATGAAAAATTATAATCAACAGTACTTCCTTCTAGATCTACAAGTCTTATGTATTTTTATAAACTAATCTTTAAAGCAAAAACATCAGTGAAATTCGGAAAATCGTAAATGCTAAAAAAGATACTCGTAGTGAGTTTTTTTTTTTTTTTCTACTAAATAGTAATTAGCTTTTAAAAAATAAGCATAAAATTTTGATTTACCTTGATGGTCCTGTCTGTCCACATGTATTGGAAGCAGTGACGGGTTTGCCAAATGCGGCATTGATGAAATCCGGAACGCAACGGATGGTACGACCGGCATTATCGTAGCAAGGATCATAATCAGGTTCCCGAAGTGAAAATTGTGAGAAATAAGCTGCCCAAATATGATGTATTCTCAATAAGAGAACAGGTGTAAATGTTAATAGATTATACATTCCAACGTAAATGCCGTTAATTGCATGTAGACCACACAAATCTAAGGAATTTGCCTTACTTCTCGCCAATTTTAATGGGACCGAATAATGGTGCGGTAATTAGGAGGACATTTTTGGCGACAAGACAAACATGTAGACTTCTGGGCTTCTATGAATGAATGTTTAGATGGATAGATATTGAAATAAACCTGGCAATTGGAATATGAACAGAAAATTACAGCAAATAAAGCAACATCCAACCAGAAAATATCCGAAGAAGGATGCGGTGGGCGTGGCAGTTCACTGTTCCCAGTTGGCGCTACAATGGAGGACGATGAAATGAGAAGATTGCTACCGAATGAATTCTGTTCAATTTATTTCCAACTCCACCCATCGTCTATTCTTGCTTGACCGAATTTTCGTCACATTGCAACTAATTAACGAATGTGAAGCTGTACGGTTACGGTAGCATCCTGCCATTCTTCATCACGGAATTGCGAGTCGTAAAATCTAAAGCAATTTTGCTCGGTGGCACAATCATGAAGAGAACCATGATAGTCACATCAAGTAATGACAATGAAACACTGAAGATTTAATGAAGTGATTTTCAACAGACTGATAGAATTTTTCTCGAAATTGATAATTGTAAGAGCAAATATTGAAATGCATCAATTAACACATCAACACAACAAAATTTATTCAGTCAACATGCCGAGGATAAAACCGATTTATCTAAATGACTGCTTTCTTTCATTGGACACCAAATCTATAACAGCAAGTTTAAGTGATCAAATGGTTTCCCATGTAAGTTCGGACGAATCAATGTGACCAGGTGTATCAAATTCATTTGCTGCAAGGTGAAATGGAAATTAATGCCAAAGCCATATATGATTGGCGATCAAATTTAATAGAATCCATGCTAGCTCGGAGAACTGGCAATTTTATGTTCATACTATATGGATATGACAAGGAATTCAATTCTTATTTCCATTAATATCGGTTTGTAGCATTCTGATCTGTCGCACAGTCATCCAAAAATGCTGCACAGTTTCGGTGTTCATCCCTATTCCTCTGTACTTTACAACATGATTATCAGATATTTTGAGAGAGAAATACTAATTCAAATTTATTAAAACTGCACGTGTACGTTGAAAAGACGTAAGCGTACACTTTTGAAGATATCTGCTCTTCCGCATTTGAAACAGCCATTAATTAAATAATTAAGCCACATATCATAATAATTTATTAATGAATATTTCAGAAATGAAAAAGCGAGTATGGAATCAATAAATAAATTTGAAATGCATATCGTTGAATAAACCATATTTGAACCGCTTTCAGCATAGTACCAATGGATGGGAAATGCAATACTGCACGACTAGGGAAGGAAAAAATCCAATAATGATTAACTGACTATTCTGATGAATATCTGTCTTAAATACTTTTAATTCAATTTAGCTCCTAATCATTTTCAATTTTAATTTTATGAAATAAAGTTTTGCTAAAATATGAATTGTTCATTGATTTTAATTGCATCATATTTACAGCAAAGTCACCCACTACCTTCATCTTGGATGGTTTTTTTATTTTTTAAAAATGAATTGAAATCAAAATTTTCTATTTAATTTTTATCAGAATTTCATGAAAAGCATATTTTGGTTTTACAAAAATTTGTAAATTTGAATTTAAAAAAAAAAGTCTTGCATGAAAAATGGGATGTTTTAGTACAAAATAATATTAATTTGTTAGCTAAATTCTTCCTTCACCCTGGCTTCTTCTCATTGCATTTGCAAAGCTTTACATCCCCAACGATAACTTCAGACGGTACGACGAAAACAACAACAACAACAACAACAACACTTCCCGTAAAGAAGTGAAAATTTCTGCGGATGATTCCTGCGCATTCCACACTACAACTATTGTAAATTGTTTATGATAGAAGCTCTGCAAAGCATGTAATTTATTTAAGAGGTTTGACGTATGAAGTAACGAGAGGAAATATACATTGCCCTCAAGTCTTTTGACGTATGAAGTAACGAGAGGAAATATACATTGCCCTCAAGTCTTTTGACGTATGAAGTAACGAAAGGAAATATACATTGCCCTCAAGTCTTTTGATCATAAACTTCCAATTTCTTTCGCAACCGGTGAGGTATGCTTCCTCAAAAACAGATCAGAAATGAGTCCTCTTTTTCGTGCCTCATTAATTATAGCTTCAAGAATTAATTAAGCTGAAGCGGCAAAACTGTGTTGCAAGTTTTAGTAAGCTTTGAATTAAAGCTGAAAGCAAACACCGTCAAGAACTAAATTAAACTCCGCAACTTCCATTCAACAACCTCAAAATAAACCATTGAAACATTTTTCCCGCTTGTTATACTATTAACTCTTTCCTAGGTCTTGACAATGTGTTCTGTTACAATGTCACCATTCGAAAACCTGATGACTCTTAAATGTTGAGCACAAACGATTTTCAACCGTGCTCAAATCTAATTTGCACAATGGAAAACGATCTTGGGAACCTTTTGTAATTTGCATAATAGTTCACGACAAAACACTTCACCAATACAAACTGTCAACCTGTCAACTTTCCGCCATACTCACATGAGTGTTCTTGCCTTTCCTCTCTTTTCTGCACCACTCAAACTATCAGCACTTTCTCAAGTCTCGACAATGTGTTCTGTCACAATGTCACCATTCATCATCCTCTGAGCCACTAAATTAATTGCGTAAAAAAAAAAACCACTGTTCGCAATTTTTCCCTTTTTTTTTTCTTTCACTCTTTCTTCCCTCTCCACTTTTTCCATTATCTTTAATCATTTATGAAAAATTTCATCAGAAGAAATGAAATAAATAAATTTGGAAAGGAATTCATTCGTTTCCATACTCAATGCATCAGTAGAAATTTCAAAAAACTTTTACCTGTGAATTACTTCAGCAATATGCTCAAAAAAAAAAAAATAATAATAATAAGGTGAGATGGTGTAATTTGAAATTAGCACTGGGCTGTGAGAAGTTTCAATTATTTGACAACACTTATTTGGGATCAAATGAGCTTAGGCATAAACAAAGTCAGTGCATGCATTTTAAAAATAAAATGAAATTTTGAAAAAATTGACTTTTGTTAACAAAATCATGCTAAATTCCTTCTAATTTTTTTTACCCACTACAATTTAATTAATTAGAAATGAATGGAAACATTTGATATAAATTTCTTACAATTTTTATAATAACGCTTACGGAGAGTTGATTCAAAATGTAGTTTCTCGTTGGGACATGAAATATTTAATGTATTTTGATATTATCGTAGTTTGTCAAATACTTTGCTGTACCTCTGTTACCTTCTCCTTCACTCATCCTTCTTCTTCTTCTTAGCGTTTGTCCCACGTGGTTGTAGGGTCCGCTACTGTGGAGCGTCGTCTCCATGTCACGGTTCTGTGCGTCGTGAATAAGAGCGAAACCCTTGCTAATGATACTCATATACCAGGTATTATCCGTGCGCGTCATCCATGGAAGACGCCTTAGCATTCATGCGACTACTAGATTTACCCCCACCGACCAGTCGCTAAGGTCCGTCGTCGGGGAACCGACCGCTCACGATCGAGACAAATTAGTATTACCTCCTTCACCCATCCCATCCCCTCCACTATCTTCTAATTATGTTCTGAGAAACCGGTGCTTCCATACATTCATTAGTGTAGAAGAAATAAGCCTACCTTTGTCATAGCTTAATGGCACTTATACGAAGTATAATCTCTTTCCACAAAAAATAACATTTGATTATTGCAGTGAGCATTAATATATAGTTTGATTGACTTTAAACTTTAACAGCAAATGCACTTCTTACAGCATTCTTTGTTCTTTTTTTTTTTATTAGCTTACTTGAATTATTTTTGATCAAAGCAATTCTACCAAACTTGTAGTTTAATCAATTCCAATTTAACTTCAATTCCATTCATTCTGCTTCATTAACTACTCTGTGCTGTTCAATGATACTGTCCATTTGAAGTACGTGAGTCCCTTTTTGCTAAATGAAGTTTATCAAAACTAAAAATTCACTTAATTCCATCCGACAACAGCATTGCAAGACATAACCTCTAGTTAACAAATGGTGAAATGAACGGTAAAATTTTGTTTGATTTAAATTCTTAATGATTTTAATAATAATTTGAGAATGCTTATTCAGTAATTGCAAACTTTTGCAATGATCAGCATTTCATTTAACCTTTCCTTACTGCATTAGACAAAATCAGCAGCAATTTCAACAATCACAGCAATGGAATTATCGATTGCTGTGATTGTTGTTGTTGTTGTAGTTGTTGCTGTTGTTGCTGTTGTTGCTGTTGTTGCTGTTGTTGCTGTTGTTGCTGTTGTTGTTGTTGTTCCTGTTCTTGTTGTTTTATTTTGAACAACTTTCTCCCAATTCCATTTGAAACAGCAATAAAATGAGAAAAAAAAGTGGCATTTAAGCGTATCTTTGCGTGTTTGGCAAATGTTTTCAGCCATAACATTTTCCTTTGAAGCGCCTTTTTTTTTTTTTGCTTTGCTTTTCAATTCAAAATTTGCTCAAATAATCCTTTAGGTTTATGAAGTTTCATCCCAACCATTGTCAATAGTCTCTGCTAGGCTAGGCAAAAACATTCATTTTAATTCGATGAAATGTTGCAAATATTTGTGAATGTGATCAGAGGACAATTGACAAACACTTCACACTGGGCAATTGTTGTAACATTGTACTTCGGAAAAAATTTTGAGTGCAACTTGAAATTTTCATGGTAGAATGGTTTGAACTTTAGCATCAATCCGTTCGGCAAGTGTCAACAAAGATGTTCATGTCACTCAATGGAAGATGAAAAAAGCCAGCATAGCTAAAGGTCGGAACTCCTTCCTTCATTTTGTCTTTCATTCCCAATGAGGCTTAATATTATCGTAATACCACCAACATTTCCTTCTGATACATATTGCTACTTTTACGGGCACAAAGCAGCTCAGAAAACCCTTTATCATCCTCTCCTTCAGCAGAGATGCTCTGAGACAAACGAGTGTTGGATGAAATGGTTAAGGATACCTTTCACACCTTTTCAGGAATCCATGCCATTGTATAACTCACTCGTGCATGTCCCATCAACCACTTGACATTCATTTATTTTGACAATTCTGGCTTCAGCGATTATTCACCATGATTCATCAAGTTAATGATTTCATCGTGATTCATCAAATTCCTTTTGTTTAATCATTTTCTCCTGCTGCTGCTGCTGCTACTGCTGCTACTGCTACTGCTGCTGCTGCTGCTACTGCTGCTACTGCTGCTGCTGCTGCTGCAGATGCTGCTTCCGGTGCTGAAATGTCTGTCAGGTTTTCAATGTTCCAGACTCTTTACAAACCAGTGAACATTGGTTTAGCCTAACAAACCTAAGAACGAAGACCATGCAGTAACTTCCGCTATTTTCTTAGTTTAGCTATTAAATTTTCGTCAACTTACCCAAAAAGCATTGCATTTCCGTGATATTTTATTTTTATCCCATTATGCAAGGTGTTGCTTACAGGTGTTATTATTGTTAACAGTTAGCTATGGCAGACTCAAATGTGTCATAAAACGAAGAAGCCACATTGACTTACTTTGAATGTATGACAGCAGAATGTTGTAAAAGATGGTGAGTGAATTATTTAAAAAAAAATCGGTTGTAGAGAAGTAAAAAAAAAAAAAAAAAAGGAAAAAAAGTTTAAATTTGAAAATTTTGAAGAAAACTGAGAAAGACCTAGGTTGTTATGCAAGAAGATATCATTCTTCCATTTTACTTGGCATGCGAATGTCTGCTTTATTTCCAGCTTGTCGTAATATTCCGTTGAAAATCAAATTTAACAAGGATATTTAAGCGTTTCGTAACTACCAGGCGGATTTTTGTTTTAAAATGGTAAGCTATAATTATGTCAATTATCTCAACTAGCCATACATGCAAATATTTCCATTGAGAGCTTCCACTGTCATTATTCATATTGTACAACTCTTTTTATCACATCTAATGAAAAAAGTGTTCGGGGGGAAAAAAAAAGAAAAAAAAAAAACATTGCCTTTCTTTTGAGAATGAAATTCAAAAGTTCATTTGACTCAGTCAAAGTTATCAATGTTTCTTTCGCTTAAGGACATAAACTTTCTTAAGATGCAGTTAAAGAAACTTTCTTAGCTTTTTTCTTCCACTAAAACTGGCTTATAACTCTCATTAGAAAGAATGAGGATTGAACATTGTTCTTGTGCATAACTTACTTTTATTTCCCGTTCATTGAATCCAAGCTATTTGCTATGAATTTCGTCGGTATCCTGCTAAGCTGCTTCAAAATGGAAATTTTAAAATGACATTTCCATATTTCACTTTCATTTCATCCCATTATTTATAGTCAACCTCGCTTACATTTTTGAATTTACTTCCTCTTTTTTTTCTCTCTCTTCAAATATGTTTTTGAATGTAAACAGCGTCATTTGCGGATAACGGAAGTAACGCAATAACACGAATGACGTTGATGCGCCTTGTCATAAATGTTTATGAGAGAATGTGCAGATTTGATATGTTTTAATTTAAAATTTCATTCAGTTTAGTTTGACGATATTATTTGGTTACTTGTGAATTGCATTACCTCAGAATTGCGACTCAACTTTCCGCACCAATTTAGATTTGCCAACACTTATCCTGGCTGCCAACTGCTTTAATGCTTCATAAAGTCGTTGAGTTACCTGCCCTGATAGCAATCTTATTAGCTGAATGGTATTGAGAATGAATTGAACAAGAGCGATTCAACAAGCCACATGGGCAGCTCATTAAAGCGAAACCGCTGTTGTTGTTTGTTCAGTGATTAATTATGTAGTGTTGCGTACATTCCCTGAGCTTATTTAAGGCAGTATAGAATGCTATTAGTTGAACTGAAGTTTGGTTTCAGTTTTTCAATCGAACGAAGAGAAAACATTCGGAAATATCGAATATGGATAAATGTAGGAGGTTGGACCTTCCATGCAACTGTTCTGAAGCAAGCGCACCCTTCCAGTTCCGCCTGCTCCCCAATATGTTTCATCTTCATTTTGATGGATGACGTGAATTCACATACTGTTAGACCACAATGAAGACGGTTTACACGGTCCACCAATCGACTAAGCAAACCGTCTGTTGAAGTTTAAAACAGTTAAATGGCACCACTTGTTTACTATACAACGCGGGAATGTTGGAAAGACACACAGACATACGAACATTTACAAGTACACACACAAACAACACACAAACAACACACAAACAACACACATACACCCACATACACACACACATACGCATACACACATATACACACACACACTTACATGTACAGATACGTACACACACATACATACGCACTACGGATACATATGCACACAAACAACTGCCACCGGACAATTTCCCAATCGATCGGTATTGCTTCCGTTTTGGAGCAGTTTTTGACAGATTTTGGAATTGAAACCAGAGTGTGGGTGTTTAGCTATATTGACTGGCAATGCCCAGCTTTAAGGCTGAAAATTTATTGAAATAAATATGGTACCTGGTGGATTGTTTGCAAGCTTAAAATTGCATAATTCCATGTAAACGAGCAATGTAACCGCCCACCAAATGTACTTGTGCCAGAGGAAATGGATTCATCAAATTTGACCAAATCTGATGAATCTGATAAGCTAATTCTATTTCTGTGGAAGGGAAGCAGGATAATTTTGCTTAATCTCAACTCATTGACAACCGGAATTTCATTACCTTTTTGCTTGTTCCCATTTCAAACTTTGACCGTTCTCCTTTGCATACTTTTTGTGTTTATACTTCGCTGTTGTTGGTTGTATTCGTTTGCTTTCTTCCTAATTATAATGAAAGAATTTGTGATCAATTTTCATCATTTCACCAAATTTGATGTGTTTCTTTCCATTCTCATGTTGAAATCATTTTTTCCCCCACAAATACATTTTGAATGTATTTGTTAATCCACCAAACGATGTCTTTTGCCTTCAGTCTTTCTTTCTTCCGCCATGCACTTCTCTTTGAACTGCCTTTGTTGTTGCAGTGCTTATCCACGCTCCAGATCAAGTAAAATGCTCACCAAGACTAGTTTAGGGCATTGGAGAAATGAAGTGATGGAATTTCTTATCTCATTAACCCAACATTACAATTTTGTTTTCACTTAGTGACTTTTGGTTTTCAAAAATTTCTTTTTCTATGCATTTCTAAAAGTTTCACTGGTGAGATACGTTGATCACGCACAGCATCATAATACGTTGATCACCTACCGCACCATACCTGCCTGCAGTTGTCACTTTCTGAACGCCACGCTGAACTGTTGCACCTTGGAGTTCATTGTTTCATCCAGTCAACTTAAAGCAATCTTACTGTGCAGTCTACCATGGGAAAAACATCGTCCTATAAGTTGTTATAGTGCGCCTGCCTGAGTTGTTATAAAACTTGTTTTATATAGCTTTCCAATTTTTTTTTTTTTTTTTTTAAATTTTTGACTTTTAAATAACTTGGGGAACAGTTAGAGCTTCCAGGATCTAAAAAAAAAAAAGTAAAACAAATGGAATAAATTCAGATGACAGTTTCATAGGTACATTGTGAGCTAAATGTGTTCAGTGTGATTTAGGGCTAAACCCAAATGTTCATGGATTAATGAGGCCTTCTTTTGCGGCTAACATTAAGCATTCGTTTTTTTTTTTTTGTCAATGAAAAGTTGTAAATGCGCCGTACAGTTTTTGTGAATTTTTCTTCGTTCTTTTTTCAAAATTACATTTTCAGAATGGCAGCAATGCTAGATACAGTGACTTTAAATTGTAAGACAAGGTATAAGGTGTGTTTTTTCTATAATTGCACATAGCTCTTATCTGTATGCAACGATGGGACCAAAAGAACTTAACTCCATTCAGCAGGTAAGTCCATTTTGCACTCCAAAAAAGCAAATACAGTAAAATAAATGCTTACAGAAATTTTTAATTAATAAAAACTGAGTAGGACTTCGTCATCCCATTGATAGTATTACGTATACACTTCGCTTACATCGAAACTCACCTTGTGTGTGTGTGTGTGTGTGTGTGTTTGATAGTGTGAGGGATAGTGT